>CM022754.1:26623577-26863577 GCA_012411365.1 Ameiurus melas | reverse complement strand
ACTAGTATTAGCATCCATAGTAAATGAATCTATTGATGCCTTCAAAGCTATTTAAAGTTATTGCTCCTAGTTTGCATGTCACTCATGCCCTGTAGCACCAGGAACAAATGAATATTTGTTAAATGAAGTCAATTAATGATTAGTTGCGTTGAAATTCTCTGCAGGGCATTCCTGCACAACCTCACCCGCCTGTGCTTTAATGAGCCAGAGCGTGTCTGTGTCTTTATTATGTTCTTGAGTGTGAGACTTGAGCTCCAATCAGTTCTGCACAGCAGGTGTCTGTGTGTGTGTAAACTAAATAAATGCATGAGGATGTGTTTTTGGGAGTAGGTATTGTATGTACGTGTGTATAAATATGAATGTCTGAATGTGAATGAGACAGGTAAAGGGTGTGTGTGCGTGAGTGTCAGTGTGTATGTGCATGTGTAGTACGGATGTCACGATACCAAAAATGTAGTAGTCGGTTCCGATACCACCAAAAGTACACGATGCGCGATACCAAAGTCGATACCACGGTGTGTTATAAAAATAATAATAAAAAAAATAACATTACAATCTCTCCTGTAGGACATCCTCCTCTGGCTGATACTGGCAAAGAGAGAGAGGGGGGGTTTAGTTATCAAAAACACACACACACACACACAACACACATTATACTCTGGAAGCAAGCATGAGTTTAAATTCACTGAAATGGTGTCAGGCCAAAAAGATTTATTAAAAGCATGAACATGTGAATAATTATTAGTGACATGAGGCTACATTTATCTGACAGGACACGGGCTGAATGGCGATGTACGGTGGTCCATTACGGGGTAGTTTATAACCTATCATTGTGTTAGCGTGATAACTGGCTATCGTTAACATTACATGAAGCGTAACGTTAGCTGGTTTCACGGCCTCAACGCCAGCTGCCCCAAACAAACATAATATAGGGAGAGTCTTTCAGGTACGTCGCCAAATTCCAGGTGTTTCCTCGCTCTGTTTGAAATGAACGATGGCATCAGTTGAACACCGACTTCAGAGCATCAAATTATGTTTGTTGTCATCCGTCTCGAATGAGAAGTATTTCCATATTTAACTCCTACCACCGGAGTGGGCGGAGCTAAAATTGTCGCAGTCTTCTGTAGTTTTTCCCGTGTGTTTGTAGGCGTTCTTCTTCTTCTTTACCACTTGTCGACCGACTAAAACACTTAAGCGTATTTGCTGCCCCCATCAGTTCTGGAAGAATTGCAACCTCTGCCGAAAAACAAGTACCGTCACGTTTTAATAATGTTGGTACCGACTTGGTACCGAAGTGTCGGTTCTCGTGACATCCCGTATGTGTATGTGTATGAGTGTGAGTGTGTATGAGTATGTGAGTGAGTGAGTGAGTGAGTGAGTGTAGGAGTTCGTATTGTTCGTGCTTGAGACATGGTAAAGGGTATGTGTGTTTGTGTGTGTGTGTGTGTGTGTGTGTGTGTGTGTGTGTGTGTGCATAATCTATGCTATGGCAGCGTGACGCAGCTGTACTGTGTGTTTGCTACTGTTTGGAGACCTACTAATCCGTGTGAAGGTTATCGGCTCCTCCCTGAATTACACAGGCTGAATTAAAGCAACACTCTGCATAATGCATGCACCAGCCAATTCAATTTCATAATTGATGGATTACTACCGATAAAAGGAACATTCCCGAGCTTTCTTTCATACCTGTTGTAGTGAAGCTGATGGTTCTGCTGAAGGCCGTAGGGTGTGAGTTGAGAGGGGTTAGTATAGTTGCGGCTTTATCACAATCGACTCGGTTCCAATAAACTGCAGCAGCCACGCATAATGAATGCAATTTATTTGAGCCAACCTGGGAATAGATGAGCAGGGCTTTCCATGCCTTCTTTGATATAGCGTTGACCTCCATCGCCACCTGAACACCCACACGCAAACAACGCAGCATTATGCTGCTGGAAATGTCTCATTCAAAGCTTGTCAATGTTTCCTCTTGCTTGTTGACCTTTTCTGTGATGCGAGCTAGGTGGAGGTGGTGTTTAGGGATTTATAAGCAGAGAGTGGAGAGTGTGTGTGTTTGTGTGCGTGTGTGTGTGTGTGTGTGTGTGTGTGTGTGTTGATTGTAAATGGTAGAAGGTAATGAGTGAGAGAATGAGCTCGAACAAGCCAACCAAATTGGGCAAGCTGTGCACCAGGAATCCATTTCATACAGCCGCTGCAGGGTGACCTTTCACTGAGGAGTTGTCCCTCTCATCAGCGTTGAAGGATTAACGTTACCCCCAATGTTTTTAAGAAACGTCGGCTTTCCCGTTCCCCTGCAAGCGAGTCGACCTTTCTCTGCCTGCTGGCCTTTCCAGAGCCGACCGCAGGATTAAGCCACGGGGTAATGGAAGGATTCTGCACCTTATTACCACTACTGCTGTGGCAACAGCAAGTCATTTATGGCCAACAAAAGCAGCTCTTTTTGATCGAAAATTGATTCAGGAAGATGGACTTTTCGATTCCTCAGATGAGATTGTGGTTCTTTCTGAGCCTCATGCCATGGTAGCAGCAGGAGCAGTACAGTGGCACTGCAAAACCCAAACAAACAAAAAACAAGTGAAAGCATCTCGTATATAGAGGAATGTATCTAAAAATGTCCCATGATAAGATTGTTATACAACAAAAATAAGATTTAGACATTTGGAAAAATTCATTTCGAACCTAATTTCGTCTTATTACGAGCATTAATGTTTTACAAAACGAAATTTTCTTCCACTAAAAAAAATAAATAAAAATCAAGCTCATCATCAAGTAATTAGTCAAAATTTTCAAAATATAGAAATGATGCAATATTCTCTTTTCTCCCATCGGGGAGATTAAAGGTTAGCTTTATTCACATTTGTGTTAACTGACCATTTCATTAGTAACAGCTGTACACCGGACAGTTGCCTGGTCTTTCCTCAGATTCAGATTTCTTTCTGACAGGAGTGGAACCCAGCGTGCTCTTCTGCTGTTGTAATACACCTCCTCAATTTTTGGCGTGTTGTGTGTTCTGAGATGCTTTTCTGCTCACGAAAAAAAAAAGTTACTGTAGTCTTTCTGTCTGCTTGAACCAGTCTGGACATTCTTTTCTGACCTCTCATCAACACGGTGTCTCGGTCCTCAGACCAGCCCATCTAGCACCAACAACCAACATCCATGCCACAGTTGAGATAACATGTTCGATGTGAACATCTGAAGCTCGTGACCTGTATCTGCATGAGTTGATGATCTGCTGAAGTTAAAGCGCACCTATTATGGTTTTGAAGCGTGCCTAATTTAGTTTATTTATTTATTTATTTATTTATTTATTTGCCTTTGTTTATTTATTCATTTTCATATGATTCATTTACATGTGATTCATTTACATATGATTCATTTTCATGTGATTCATATTCATGCATGTAATTTAGTTTTAAAGGTCTCATACAATAGACTTGCATGCATCCAGGATCAAAAACACTTCAATGTACTCATAATTTAAATTGCAGCGTTACCTTTCTCCCCCAGTGTCACAAACGACTCGTTAAATGATCCGTTCGAAAGGATTCATTCTAAACTCCGCCTTTCAGAGAGCATACGCTGCTCTTTTTGGTCAGATATCCCAGTCTGTTGTGATTGGTCAGCATGTTTCGGAAAAGGAAACGCCCACTACCATAACGAGTTTCAGCTCCATCTGTTCACGAGCAGCCGATGAAGACCAGAGGCGGGGCTTTTTGTTACAAACCTACGTAAGTTAGTACAGGAAGTAAGTCTGGAATTACTAACGACTCGTTTCAGCGGTTCAGAATCGCTCCCTTCTTTTAGGAGTCAATAACTTCGTTTGCCCTGCGCTTTGATTTTAAATTGCAAGAATTCATGTAACAATAGCAGTTTTCTGGCCCCTACTTTAGACTATAACATAATTGTTCACAAACTCTTAACATACCTCTGGCTCCCTTGTAATAAATGTATTCACATATTAGTGCACACAACCGTATCCTGAGTGTTTGTAAGTGCTGACTGTCGTCTTTTTCCTTCTATTTGACACAGCATGTGTGTATCTTATTAGGCAGTGTCAGTGAGAGAGTGTCTACTCTGCCAAGCCCGATCTGCTCACGCCTCAGCTACCGACACTCAGCAGCACAGGCCAGCACAGCCTCTGAGCTGTTTCCATAGCTGACTGCAGAAAACGCATCAAAAAAACATTAATCCTCTTCAACTGCTTTTTTTTTTTAATACTCGGGGCTGTATTTCATTCTAGTCAGCAGCGTATAGAGGTTTTTATGATCTGCCATAATGTACCCGTAAAGGGAGGAAACGACAGATTACTGTAAATTCAGGACCTGTGAAGAATGCCACGGATTTGGAAAGGATGCCCTTTAAAAGCGCAGACGTCAGGGTAGAGAAGGCACAAAGTAAAGCATGGATTGTATGCAACTCGCAGCATGTAGGGAAATCCGTTTCATGTTTCAGCCTTCGCAGCAGTGTTCAGGCAGCTTTTAGAGGTTTTCTTTTTTTTTTGGTCTTTATCAGGGAAGAGTTTTGTGGGGACTAATGATTGAAATGGCCTCCGATTTGAGTTTTGGAGATTAGTCATGAATCAGAACAAATCGCCTGAAACACTGCGTGTGAGTGGACGACCACATGGATTCCCAGAGATCAGCTACCAGATACTTGTTATAAGCATGTCTACGTCACAAAGTATTTAGGAGATCACAGACGGTATCGGTTTGCACTGTAAAGTGATGGGTGTCAGGGTTTAGGATGTTTCTCCAGTATGGTTAGCAGTACATATGGCTGGTAACATCTGTACTACACCAAAACACTGAAATTATAGGCTTCAGGTGAAAGCACTACTGTTTTTTTTGTTTTGTTTTGTTTTGTTTTTTTAAACAGAGTCTGTAATTTAGGGAGCATGAGTAGGCCTTATTGTTCACTTCTATAGTGTCATGGATGAATAGCTGTGCATGTGAGAAACAAAGAGGTTCAATATAGACACTTGTAAATCATCCCTTAAGAGTGTTTCCCTTTGATTCTTCTACCCCCCCTGAAAATTTATGTTTGCTGGTTGTATAGTTGAGCTCCATCAATGAGGCACTCAAGTACCATAAATCTTAGCTGTTCTCAGGCTTTAGGATATGCATTTTACCTCGAAATAGAAGTTCTGACTTGGGAACAGATACATCGCATTTTCTTATTGTTCACTTGTGGTGGTGCAAGTGGCCACTTTGAAGGTGGACCCAGAACTCAGGATGACAGCTCCTGAGGGTCAGTGACTTCCTAAAGGATTATGACTGGTTTGCATCACTCTTTAGGCTGAAAGCTTTTGAATAAACCAGTAGAACCCAACAGGACGTTGTAGGTCAAATGTAAGAGCATGAAATAGGTGAAAGAACAACGTTCATTGTGACAGAGAGAGTATTCATATTGAGCTATGTCGTATGTATGTTACAGAAGGTGTGGATTTGAGAGGCAGATGCCAGTTTGATCTGTTTAAGCAGAGTAAAATGGTGAGCTATCAGTCTTGGCCCATATCCTTTGCCCTGCTTGCCTAGAGTGTAATCTGTTTGGCTCCCGTCTCTGTAGCTGGGAAAGAGAATTGGTTTTGAACCAAGAGGGCAAGCAATTTTCTCATTCACAGACCATTCTCCACCTTATGAGAGAAAAAAGAAGATAGCAGAGTGGGGGTTGGAAAAGGACGTTGGGGGGGAAGCTTAGTGGGAATGGAGGGAAAAAGAAAAAGAGATGGTCTATAGTTAGATGGTAGGTAAAGGTTACTTACCAAACTATTGGAACGGCAAGGCCAATTCAGACATCTGGGTTTGTGATATGAGATAAGACTTTAGGATTTCATCGTTTATTTTCTGGTATTTACCATATCTAGATGGGTTAAACAAAATAAAACATAGAACCTTTTGTGTCAGACTACCCCATTTTTAGGTGAGCAAAAGTAAACAACACTTAATATTTGGTTGCATATCCCTTGCTTGCAATAACCGCGTCAAGGCTGCAACTCACTGACATCACCAAACTGTTGATTTCTTCTGTTGTGATGCTTTTCCAGACTTTTACTGCATTTTACTTCCATTTGTTGTTTGTTTCGGGGGGTTTCTCCCTTCAGTCTCTTCAGAAAAGCATGCTCAGGTGGCTTAAGGTCTGGTGATTGACTTGGTCAGTCTAAAATGGTCTAAATTCAGTATCTGTTGCTCAGTACACCAGTGGTTCTTTCTTTTTGAGGACATTCCAAATTGTTGTATTGGCTGAGTCTTATGTTTGCACAATGCCTCTGATTCATTTTCAATCTTTCCTCAACTTAAAAATCGCTTGCATTTCTCTCATAGACAGCGCTCTGATCTTCAGGTGGGTTTATACAACAAGTGCAGTCTTCACAGTCTTCTTTCGGAGGGTACTGTATATAGTGTGAGTCAAGACTGAAATGTAGGAGATAAAAAATATGGAGGATGTGTGCGAGAGAAGACTGAAACACTCCTGATATGCTCAGCAGAAACCCATTTAGTGTCCAAGGCTCTGAAGTGTCTGTAAGACACATCAATGTGTTTTCCAACATTCCATTCTGTAACATAAATTCACATCACGACAAAGGATAAACAAGCTCACTGTCCATTTATCGCTTCCAAATTTTCTGCTGTCTGTTCATAAAAACTAAGGGTCTTTCGCCGAACATTCCTGCAGCGTTACCGCTATGTTGTCTGCATATTTAAGCAATAGTGAGAGGTTGGAAAGCTGGACCTCGGTGCTGGAATGCAACCTTACTTTCCATCTCCGTCTCCTTTCCTCTCCCCAAATTTGAGCCCAGAATTTCAGTCTCTCGACAGAGACTTGAATTTCATACCAGCCTGGGCAAAACCAGTCATTTCAACAGCCAGTCTGATGCAAATTGGGCCCGTTTCATAGAGCCATATTGGGGAAGTGTTTTTGCCAAACAGCGAGTCTGCACTTAGCGGCCTTTACACAGGCTTTTTTGGGCTGCAGCCACTCAGATCAGCCTTGGTCTTGGGAGAGGTCAACACACACACACACACACACACCCACACACACACACACACACACACAGAGGATGTCTCAGTGCAGCAGTAGCTGAAATGTTGCCTTGATCAATGGAGGTGTTTATATACTTGCTATGTAGTAGACCTTCTTCTGCTGCTACTATGCTGCCTATGGTTACACTAATATCGTATCATTCCTTTAATAAAACTCTGCAAGCTTTTAACGGGGCTTGTTCTTCATGTATCAGTGTAAAAATGTTACATTGAGTGTACTGCTCACGCAACAAGCAGGCGTTGTACAAGGTATTTGTAAAAATTTTTACATTTGAAGTCTTTAACCTTGGATTTTGCAGTGAATTTCAACACACACATGGTGGTTTGTAACATCACAGGCGCAAGAAATCCATTTGCAAGTTCGAGATCGTTAATGACGCAGATAATCTGAACCCTTGTTCCCACACACTCACTGTAAAGGAGCTGGCCTCCTGCAGAGTAAAACCTTGGCTCAGTCCTACAGACTCTCCCTAAGAGGGTTCGAGAAAATGGGCGGAAATGACATGGAGGGGTATCATTCTCCTTCTGGCTCCAAGGCAAACCACGCCTTCTCTTCCTCTTCTATCATACATTTGCCCACTGGAATGGCAACTCCGTTTGTTAATTACACCTTTTAATTACATTTGAGTTTTCCGAAAAGTTTGCATTTGTTTGCTTTCACTGATAATCGAATGCTTATTGTCTAGGATTGGACAATGTCCCAATATCCCATTTCTCATCTGTCTTCTTGTGCTTGTCCAGTCCTCTCTCATATGTACGTCAAGCAGGCCCTCCCATCGCCTGATTAAAACCTCTTGAACTGCATTTGCCCACTGATCAGTGTGTGCTCAAATGGCTGTCTGATGGCAGATTGATGATGCATTGGCGCTGTGTTTCAGTGAGTGAGTGATGTGCTTGTCAGCGAAGGTGTGAGGACACACATGCACACAGATGCACAGATGTACACACACATCCTCTGGCTGTTGACACATTGATTGGACTGGAGGTGGCACCAGCTGGAAGAAGTATTGTTCAGGCCTCCTGCTCTTTTCCTCTTCCTATGTGCTGATGTGGCCATTTCACCCTGCTGATGTGCGTGTGTGTGTGTGTGTGTGTGTGTGTGTTTGAGAGAAAGAATAGAGGGAAATAATAGGACTGAAAATATTGATCTAAGGTGGAAGATTCAGTGTGTGTGTGTGTGTGTGATCACAAATGCTTTGATGTCTCAATGGTGTAAGAGCTTTGCAAAATGAGAGAATCTAGAACTCTTTTTTGAATTTTTTTTTTTAGGGACAACTGAATATGTGCTATATATGATATGCCATATTCCTCTCAGTTTTATTTTTTTAAAAAAAAATAATTATTTTATATATTTTAATTTTTTTTTTTTAAATGTGTGAAGGAGTATTGTTTGGAAGAGGTTTGGTTTTTGTTAAGACAAAATTGGGGGGGGGGGGGGGGAAAAAAAAAAAAAAAAATATTAATAGAAAAAAAAATTTTCAACAAACCACAAACCGCCCAAGTGAACCACTCATCATGAAATAGTTTACTACCTAATATTATCCAGAAATTTCTGTGGATTATCAAACTCCTGTAAGATAGTAGTACATATGATAAATATGGTTTTACATTGTATGTTTTTGCAGATTACCTGTTGGACGCCCACTCATCCCTCACAAACTCAAATGCTCAACACACAAGCTCCTTAATGACAGGCTCCCTGTGGACTCCCGGACCAAATTACAGGCATTAGTTTGGTGGAGAGGACACTCTGTTTTGCAAGCCAAGAAAGGCTTGATAGTATCCAGTCCAACAGCATGATCTTACAGCCAGAATGGGTTTTTAAAATTTATTCATGAAATTTAAAAAAAAAAAATTTTAAAGCTCGAACTCTTTTTAGGAAATGATTTTTCCAGGATTTTTCCCCCATGATTTACATGACAGCTGTTGCTTACGGAAAGTCCCTCCGGCCAACATCCTTAACATTAAGGTCGGCGATACAGCTCCTAACACCCAATGAGACACACAAACACAAACTTCCTCAACCAGTTATCATTTAAACCCAAAAACTATACAAAAAACAAACAAACTGCCAAGCTGCCACTGTTGGGCCCGTGAGCAAGGCCCTTAACAAGCTCAACCAGTCCCTCTCTGCTCCAGGGGCACCGTATCATGGCTGACCCTGCGCTCTGACCTTCCTGACAGGTTGGGGTACACGGAGAAAATAATTTCACTGTGCTCTACTGCAGCGGTCCCCAACCCCCGGGCCGCGGACCGGTACCGGTGCGTGGGTCATTTGGTACCAGGCCGCACAGGAAGAATAAATAACTTACATTATTTCCGTTTTATTTATTATCAGAGTCTGAACAATGTTTTAATTTGAAAAATGACCGGATTCTCTCCGTCACATACGTCTATGACTCACTCTTGACGCATGTCAGGACGATTGTCTCGGTCACGTGATACGTTACTCGGTCACGTGATAGGTTAAGCGTTAGGGGGCAGAGCGGAAGTTACTCATGTTATGTTGTTGGCGTGATGTTACGAGGACGCTGCTAATAAAGCTGCGATTTCACATCGGATTCACGTTTATTATTATATTTTAAAAATACCCCCGTTTTTATACCGGTCCGATCATTTTATTTTGTTGTATTTATCCGCCACACCTTAAAGGCCGGTCCGTGAAAATATCGTCTGATATTAAACCGGTCCGTGGACGCAAAAAGGTTGGGGACCGCTGCTCTACTGTATATGTGACCATTAAAGACTCATTATCATTCATTTCTATAAGGTAGGCAATCATGTGAAACTGGATGCTTAATTGGTCGTTGCAGTTAACGACACTTTGATGACACATTAACCCTGGTTGGCTCAATGATCCTATTTGTCCCCGTTCCTGTGATATTAGTAACACTCCTGATCGTGCTGGTGTGTGTGATGGTACAAGATGTCTTTGATATCAAGGGGTCAGGAGCAGCTGGAGCGGAGGCATGAGAACACGGCCGAGTGATTTGCTTTTCCTTATCTCGCGATCTGAGACAGCAGATCCACACTGAGCATGCTCGCTGCACTTGTGTCCACAGTCAGGAAATGGGCCATTCTTTTGTCCACACTGGTGGCACAGACATAGGGCCCTCTGTGTGTGTGTGTGTATACAAGAAAGAAAGAGAGAGAGATGGAGAGAGAGAAAGAAAGGAGTGCAAAGTGTTTGTGTGCATGGCATGTGTATGGATATATGTGTACATTTGAAGTTTAAATGCAAGTAAGTTTTACAAAATAATTGCTTTGCTCTGCATGAGTATGGGTGTCTGTGTGTCTGTGTTTAACTCGACTGGAATGTTAATCTCATGCTGCTTAATGGAAACTGGCAGATGTGGAAGCGTGTTATCAAATAAACAACTAGAGAGAGAGAGAGAGAGAGAGAGAGCGAGAGAGAGCGAGAGAGTGCGAGAGAGAGAGAGAGAGAGAGAGAGAGAGAGAGAGAGAGAGAGCGAGAGAGAGCGAGAGAGAGCGAGAGAGAGAGGCAGGCCACGTAACCAGTAGCACTGTGGCAGTTTTAAGCAGCATGAGACACAGAATAATAACTGCACTGTCAGAACTTTTTGTTTTGGCACACATACAGACAAAGTGCTATCAGTGTTATGCCCCAAGTGCATTAAAACACTGCTCTGTTATGTAAAACAGTGATGCTATTATGTAAATCCAGTCTAATTGGAGCAAAATAATATCGAAATGTAAGCACTGAAGTACGTCCCCATTCTCTAAAAAAAAATAAACAAAAGTATCCAGAGTTAATAATATAAAGTAACATACAGCTTAAAGTGGGTGTATTGGCCTACAAAACTGACAGATAATAATTGCATTTAGAAATTGTGTATTGTGGTCTTACAAGTGTAGTCAGCAATTTTGGTGGAAGTTAGCTGAGACTGGCAGATATAGTGTGGGCTTAAAGGTTTATTCAGCGATTTTGGCCGAAGTAAGCTGGTTTGAAACTTGAAATTCAAACAAATACAGCTTGTCCATTTGGTGTTTCTTATAAAGCCATGTTCACATCACATGCACACTCTGCCCAACCTATTAGATCACCTAAATAGAGCTTTCTGAATTCATGGGCATTATGAATATCCTATCCTAGTATTATATCCTATACTACAGCACTGTGGAATTCTCTCTGACAGTGTATAAATAAAGTTATGTGTAATAAAGTGGAATGACACGGGAAAAAAGTATTGAACACGCTGAGAAAAAGCAATTCTCCAAGGCAAGGAACCTATCTGTGCAAATGAATATCAGCTGGGTTAGTCAATTGATGGTCTATAAAAAGGCTTTTCGTTACCAAGGTGTCACACAAGAAACATCTCATGATGGATAATGTCACGTACCGTGGGGGGCACGGAAGCAGAAGCGGGCAGCAGACATAGTACATGGGTTAAGGGTTGTTCTAAGGACATGGTCGGTGATCGGTCGAACAAAGCAATAGAGGGCAAGGCAGAAAGCGTAGTCGGAAACGTAAACAGAGGTCGAGGAAACTAAGTAAACAAACGATAGGCAACGGCTTAGAAACGCAGAGAACAAGTCAACTGAACGAATACTTCACAAGGTTCTGTTGGTGAATGACTCTCTATATGCTAGTGGTGAGCGTGTGTGTGATTGGTGACAGGTGTGTGTGATTAGAACTCTGGGGATGGTGAGCTCATGCGTGCATGGGAGGTGAGTGTTGCTTCCTGGGAAACGGAGTCATGGCCGGACTGGCATATGACAGATAAAAGCAAAGAGTTCTCCAAAGACCTTCGCAACCTTCTTGGTGCAAAACACATTGTTGGAATCGGATACAGACATTTCAAAACTTCTGAATCTTCCAGTAAGCAGCATTGGGGCCATTATCCGAAAGTGGAAGCAACATCACTCCGTCTTCAACCGGCCACGCATAGGAGCTCTGGATAAGATTTCTGACCAGGGAGTCAGAAGAGAGCCAAGTACCACTCGGAAAGAGCTCCAGAAACACTTGGAGGCAGCAGGTGCCATCGTCAAAGAGAAAATAATAGACAATGCACTCCACTGCTCACGCTCAACCTGCAAGACTCTTACGTAATTAAGAAAAGGCATGTCGAAGCTCATTTCAAGTTTGCTACAACTCATTTGGACAATCCTATGAAATACTGAGAGTGTAGTCTCGTCAGACGAGAGCAAAATTGAACTTTTTGGCTGTTATACTACACACCATGTTTGGACAAGAAATGGCACTGCACATCACCCTAAAAACACTACACCAACAGTGAAGTCTGGAGGTGAAGCATCATGGTGTGGGGCTGTTTTTCATCACATGGTACTGGCAGACTTCATATAACTGATGGAACAATGAATGGAGCCCTTTCCCTGATGATTCTTGAGAAGAATCTGCTGCCATCATCCAGGATGATGAAGATAAGACGTGGGTGGTCCTTCCAGCAGGACAACGATCCAGAGCATACAGCAAAGGAACTCTCAATTGGTTTCAGTGGAAAAATAATCACGGTGTTAGAATGGCCCAGTCAATCACCTGACTCGATTCAAATTGAACAAGATTTAAAGACAATATGTTTAGAAGAATGGGCCTGAATACTAATTTCTTGTAGTCTTGAAGCTGTCCTTACAAAAAAAAGGCTTCTCCATTAAGTTTTAAATAAATTGCAGTTAGCGTGTTCAATACTTTTTTCCCGTGTCATTCCACTTTATTAGACATACATTTCTTTATGGACTTTGATGTTGTGAATTCTTTACATTTCGGGATTTCTGGAGTTAATTCTGATGTCTGGTGAACATTTCATGTGAATAGCCTCATTGGAAATATATTTACTGAAAAATATGTTGAATACTTGAAAAATGTTCAATACTTATTTCCCCCACTGTATATACACAGGGACATAATGGTATGGTGAACAGGAAACATAATCTAAGACTAATATAAAAAAAAAAAAAACTGATTAAAGAAGCAAGCTGTTATCTAACAAATGAAAACATTGTTAGTATGGTGAAGCTTTCTGTTAGGAGACATTTATTTCACATTTATGGAAGAGTCTCAGGTGTTTGTGCTTTTGTATTTAAATTGTGCTTAAAGAATTAAATTGTTGGCAAATCGCTGAGGTGTAAGAGGAATACCACTCTGACTATTACATGCACATCAATATTCCAATATTAATTGTAATGTGGCAGTATTCAGTCATGAATATCGCTCAGTTCAGATTAAGACAATAGTCTGATTCCCCATATTCTGAACCCCACCCCTGGAATCGGCCTGTTTTTAATCGACAATTTGTTGCACATAAACAGCTTATTCATAAAATCCACTGAAAGGAGATATATGTGCATGCTCAGTCCACAAGGAATTGTGGGTGCTAACAGATGCTTAGCTAGGTATTTATAAATGGCATACTTACAAGATCCTTGTGTAGAGGAATATTCTAGGGCTGCAACTAAAGATCGTTTAGATAATCGCTTAACCTGTCGATTATTTCTTGGATTAATTGGATTAAAAGGCCAATTTTTATTTTCTGTATTTAAAAAAACAACCCAACAACAATGATTATTTTACATCGTGCCCGACGTTGTCCTTCAAACAGTGTCCAAATTGAAGTCTATGAAAAAGGTATTAAATGTATCTATGTGGGTTATACTCTGCTATCTATGCTACACTGTGCAAAGGATTTTTAAAATATTAACATTATATTTTGAAATAAAAACCAAAAAACAACCGATTGTCCACAAGCTTTAAAGCAGAAGTTAATTCACTATATTTAAAATGCTTGAAAAGAAAAACAGAAGCAGAAACTAAGTGTTAACTGGCGAGAGGTTGAATGTTCTGCAGTAACACACACATTCACTCGTCTGAACACGGTAACGTTAGTTTATACTGTAAATGTACAACACTTCTTACATTTATAAACAATTACACGTTCTAACCCCATTACAGCTACTGCTCTCATACAAAGCACAACTACTTTTGTTTCTAGATATCGCTAAATATAATATCAAACATATTCGATCAAAGTGAATATTTTAGTCGGAGTTATTGAGCTTCCTTTCTGTTTGATTGACGCGCGTGCGTGGACTCGCGCTCATTCAGTGAAGTTTAATGGAGACTCGCTCGCTGTCGGGACGAATCTTTATGTGAAATGGAAATACTGGTGTGAATCTCTAACATCTACAGATGAGGCTATAAATGTAAAAAATGAAGAAAACCTGTCTGGAACACATTAAACAGCACACACATCTGTTGCAGCATACGACACGACAAGCAACGTTAATACACTTACGAGTTTGTTTGAAGTGCTTAATATAAAACACACGTGTTTCGGACAACCTGGATCGTACACGTTTCCCTCAGCAGCTCACTCCGTGACCTTCAGACGGGTTTTATTCATAGAAATGCGTTGTTCACCATCGTGAGGTGATGTCACTGACCGGGGATATCCACAGTGACGTCACAGACCCGACTAATCCGTAATCAAATTTGTTGTCGATTATTTTAATGATGGATTCTTATCAATGTTATTGATTAGTTGTCGCAGCCCCTGAATATTTCGATGCCTGTACGCATATGAACGTTCTATTCGGATTATGGCTGCAACCCGAATATAGATCTTAAACAGATCTATGTACCTGCACTGTTATAGGAAAAGAATCTATTTATTATGACTCCACCCCTTCGTGGATTATTTCCCTATAGTGGCATGGCCTGTCGTGTGCTAATCCTTACTTGCCCTTTGTTCCACATCACTCATTTTAATCCAATTAATTAAGAGCTTAGGGCGCCGTAAATACCCTCTGTGAGATCATTTATTGATAGCTGCTGAAATGGAAGATTTTTAAACTTTGCCAGATATTACGAAATCTGTTCCGACTTTTAAAAAAAAATAAATAAATAAAAGAATAACTGGCCCTAACATTGAGTTTGAATTAGAGGTTTCAGTTGTGTGTATTTTTTAGGGTTAGCGGTGTCCTGCTTATAGATGGATGCAGGGAATACTTTCTGTCTGACCTTCATGGCTCTTAGCCAGTGAATTGTGGTTATGTTGTGGAAGTCTTGAAAGCCCTTCAGTCTCTAGTCCCAGGAGTGCACCATTAATGAAGATGCTGGCTTCTCTATTGGAACTTTAAGGGGGATATTGTTTTCTGTGCATGGAGACAATTCTGTATATTTCTTTGTCATTTCTGTGACGAGGATTGTGTGACAGTCTTCTTACAGAGCTTCCTTCCCATGTTCGGATTCATCAGTTGCCTCAAAGCAAAGCTTTTAACCCGTGGTTCTGATGCCTGCAGTGACATTTTCATATGGACAGCTAGATGTAGCTAGATCCCCCCCCCCTTTTTTTTTTCTTTTGCTATCTGTCATAGATTGTAGATGGAACTGTGATAGATTCTGTCATAATGAGAGAATTTTTTTTATTTTTTTTTCGTGATTACAATGATATCATACGGGCCAGTTTTCCCCTGTTACAGAGTGTCCTTGAAAAAGGGCCACTAGATTGCAAGAGTCATTCTGTCTGATTTGCTCATCTGGTCGGTGTGTTTATATGGACGGTAGGATTGATGTCCCATGAATTACCGGGCTTGAGTGTCCAGTCCAGAGAAATTGGCCGCAGAGTGTTTCAGTCTTTCTCTCCTGGTCTCTTTCTTTCTCTGCTGTCTGCTGAAGTGTCCTCATCTGTCCATCATGTTAACATGGTCTGTATTTCTCTTTAGATATTTCAACCTTAGGACACACACACACAACACACACACACCACACACACACACACAAACTATGTGTGACATGAGCGGATTGTGAAGTGAGGTCATTTCAGTGGTCAGTTAAATGACCTTCTGCTGGCTACTGTTCCGATCCATCCATCCATCCATCCATAGGGGCATGATGGGGAATGGTGGCATGATGGTTAAGCCTCTGGGTTACTGATGGGAAGGTCGGGGGTTCAAGCCCCAGCACTGCCAAGCTGCCACTGTTAGGCCCTTGAGCAAAGTCCTTTGGGTGCTGTATTTTGGCTGACCCTGTGCTCTGACCCTAACTTGCTGGGATATGCAAAAAAAAGAATTTCACTTTACTGTAATGTGTATGTGATTAATAAAGACTCATTCATTCATCTATCCATCCATTTTCTGTACTGCTTATCATACACAGGGTCGCGGGGAGCATGGGGCCCATCCACGAGGCATGACGTTGAGGGACACCTTGGACAGGTGCCAACCCACTGCAGAGCACAACCATTCACACAATACGGGCAATTTGGATATGCCAGTTAGCCTACAACGCATGTCTTTGGACTGGGGGAGGAAACCAGAGTATCTGGAGGAAACCTGTGGGTGTAATGTTGTTTTGCTCATTTCTGCCGTCTGCACATGTAAATAATTGTCTGGTGCATGTGTGTGAAAAGCTCTTGAGATCGGCTGCAAGATGTAGGTGTAATTTCTGTGAAACTCTGTCCTTTGAGTATCAGGCTGTTGCTCTTTTCACATAGTGATTTACTCTGTTCTGTACATCGTACACGCATTCCAGTGGACAGTGGGCCTGAATAGCTCAGTCTAAGCTGTTGGGACTCCGAGTCTCAGGTTTCAGTGCAGACAGAGAGAAGAGGAGTGGCACAGCCAATGATGAGTGCAACCAAACATTTGACTTGCATATTTTGGCTAAGGAGAGAAGCCTGGCATCACCGGCCACCCCAGCACCCCCCAATTTCTATTTCTCTTTCGCTCTCTTTACAGTGCATCCGGAAAGTATTCACAGCGCTTCACCTTTTCCACATTTTATTGTTACAGCCTTATTCCAAAATGGATTAGATTAATTGTTTTCGTCAAAATTCTACAAACGGCTTAGTGGTTAGCACGTTCGCCTCACACCTCCAGGGTCTGGGGTTCGATTCCCGCCGGGGCCATGTGTGTGAGGAGTGTGCATGTTCTCCCCATGCTGCGGGGGTTTCCTCCGGGTACTCCGGTTTCCTCCCCCAGTCCAAAGACATGTATGGCGTGTCTAAATTGTCCATAGTGTATGAATGGGTGTGCGAGTGTGTATGTGGTCATTGGGACCTTCAATGCTGCAGAAATGTTTCTGTACCCTTCCCTCGATACAATCCTGTCTCGGAGGTCAATTACAGACAATTCCTTGGACTCCATGGCTTGGTTTGTGCTCTGACATGCATTGTTATCTGTGGGACCTTATATAGACAGGGGTGTGTCTTTCCAAATCATGTCCAATCAACTGAATTGACCACAGGTGGACTCCAATCAAGTTGTAGAAACATCTCAAAGCGCTGTGAATACTTTCCGGATGCACTGCATGTGCCTTGAGTTGTCAGTTTTGTTGTGTGCAGCCTGTCAGTTTTGAGTAATGGTTATAGTATTTGCTCCTCTGAGAGATAACTGGAGAGGAGTGTTGGACAGAAATGATCTCCTCATCCATACAGACACACACCTACACCCTCCTACACACCGCCAAACACTTCTACAAAAACTTCTGTCTACTGTACATGTGTGACAGGTGAATGTTAGTGATTTCAAGTCAATAGTGAAGTCAAACACGACATTGTGTTTCAAAGCCACATCTAACCCGTTTCCACCCACAGCTGGTATAAAAGGCGACGTGGGTTAACATAGCAGCTAATTGCAAGCGATGCTGTTACCACCTCGGTTGGCTATTAACTCTGCTACTACCATACAGTATGCAATTATCTATTATTTACGAACATGGCGATGTCCCCTTCCCACACAACACAATTATGGTTGATGCAAAATGATGGCATGGCAACCGAGTTGAACATTAGCAATGCACCTGCAACAAAAACTTTGATGAACCTATTGACTGATATTGAAGAACTACTGACCTCTCAAGTGGTGCAACAGAAAAGTATTTGCCCTATTGTTGGGAGATCCATCAAAGCCATAGCCATCCATGGCTGGAAGTCAAGGGAACAATATTGACTTTCTAGGTGGAAGGAATAGCATACTCTTTATCTTTCCCCTGTCAATCACAGCAACACTAGCCAATCGTGGGCTTCGGTGTGTTCATATATGCAGAAGGTAGAATGTGCCAAATCCCAGCCGCCCAAAACAACCCTACACACACACACATCCTCTCATTGTCTGCCTCTCTTTCTCTTTCTCAAACAAAGACACTTTCTTTTGGATGAATCTCCTATGCTTGAGTAATAATATGGATTAGTGAAGGAATTCATTCATTATCTCTTTTAAAAAGACAAAAAAAAAAAAAGCCCAGAGGATTAAGGAGGCATAGTAATTAGGCCCTTAGTAACTAAATGAATAAATGGATGAATTAGAGCAGAGATGCATGGATTTCTGTTTGATTGAATAAAGGAATATGTAGGACTAAAACATTATGTTCATTAGTTTTACAGTACTCCAGTGTATATCTATGCCATGCTTTCCGAGAGTCTTTCCAAACTGAGCCTGCAGTCGGTCCAGCGTGTTAATGCATGTAATCCAAAAACGGTCTGTTCCTCCAATCTGCCTTTGGAACACTCGTGCATAACGGCTGTGTGGGCACTTTTAGATCATCCATATTCTCTGACTAGCCAGCATCAGCGTGTCAAGAAACTCCATATATCATCCGGAAAAATAACACACACACACACACACAACACAGCGGAGTGGAAGTAGGCCTGTGTTTTTCATTAGCCTACTCCACTTCTGCAGGGGTAAAAACGGATCTGCACACCGTTCTCTTGCTCTCCGGGGAAACACTGATCCTGCGTGTTGCTTTCTATCACCGCCCTATACTGCAGTACCATCTGTGTGCGTATATTGTATGTTGACGTTCTTTGTACATTTGCCTGAGATATGTGTGTGTGTGCGTGTTCATAGGGGGTGGGGGGGGCATGTTTTTATAGTTTGATAGGGGCCAATTAGGCCCAATAAGGATAGGAATATTTGACAGTGTTGATCTGGTGAGGAAATGTAATTGGTAACAAAAACTACAGCTTTTATTTCAAACATTTTTAAAAACAAAATTGGCTATGGTGGTTAAGGTTAGGCTTAGCTGTAGGTGTAGCATAGCATTAGTTATCTGCATTAATTATTATGTTAATGGAAGGTTCTCACGGGGATAGTAAGGCAACTGCATGTGTGTGGTTGGAGGACTGTGTGTGTGTGATAACTGGCCGTCTGGGAAAGCTCTATATAAGACGAGTTGTCCAAACGTCTATGTAGTGTCTGAGCTGTCAGTATCTCCTACAGTGAGGCTAGTGTATGAGTGTGTTGTATTAACTCTGTACTGATTTAACGCTCATGGTGTTTATATATATTCCAGATGAACCCAAATGAACACTGTAAATAGTTCCTTCAACACAGTGGTTGTTATTTCAACACTGGAAATGTCGGCACACAGCTCTACACCGATCTATCACCCCCCCACCACCACAAACATTTATAGACATTTTATTACAGTATATCAAAACCACTCACTGATTATCTGTCTGTTTCTCATCATTACACATTAGACCTGTGCAGTGGATCCGTAGATCTTTATTTCTTTCTCATTTTGTCTCTGACAGGAGAAGGTCAGCTTTGCTAGAGCGTCTGGTACGTTTCGACAATAAACAAGACCAAGAACCGCCTACTTTAACATAATGAAGCCATTTGAGTGACATGGCAGATGACCAACCACAGACCTTTTCCCACAGCCTGTTGGCAAACCTGCTTGATTATCATGTTTACTCACCACTAAGTGCTTCATACAAATCACTTTAATGACTTTTAAAGGCGAGGGTCCAGTGACTGAAATGATAATCATGTTTGCTTTCCCACTGAATTTGATTTCCACTGGTACCTGGAGGTATGTTTACACAGAAATGTAGAGAGCCATTCAGATTGCAGACTTCAACATTCTGAAGATTGTGGCCAGAAAAGTGCACCATAGATTTTAGCCGCTTTATAACCAGTGAGTAGAGCATCTCCGGCTGAGTCGAGGTTTACTATGGAAAGTCCAATCCGTCAGTGTTTTATACAGAGGACAACATAATAGACAGCATACATGTGTTAATTGCTCTTAGCTATTTATTCTCCCTTAAATATGTTTGTTATTGGCATTATCATTGCAGCTGCCATTCGGTTCATTGTAATTAACAGTAAAGAATAACATTCCCACAACTCCTCAGTTTTGTTCATGTTCATTAGGTTTATTTTGTCATGGCGATGAAATGATGTTGCCCCTCCTAAACCCATGGCGTCGCTAGTTTTTAATTCCAGACCAGCAGCATTTTGATGCTGAATCAGACTGACTTTCTGGGCAAGAATCGACTATTTTGTGGTGCAATAGGTGGAATAGTTTGTGATTTAGACACTGACTTGAAAAATACTTTCATTTTTCTCCGTCTGTCTGCTGAGTGCTTGTGATTTTTGGTCTGCTTTTGGCTGCTGTTTATTTTGACCATTCTCCACTATGCTCCGCTCAAGAGCCCTTTTAGCACGTGTCATCCCAATGAACTGCTTTAGCTTTAAAACAGTTTCATCCACAAATGACTGTTGTATCAGGAGTGTGTTTAAGCATCGCAATGGTGTGTGTAGTACAAGTTATAGGAATCTGAATGCATGTGGACCTGTGGGAGAGTGTGTGTGTGTGTTGAGTGGACAGAGGGCTGGCATGCTTTGTGTAATTCGCAGTGACGCATGGGAGCAGAAGAATGTCGACTGTATTATCAGTTATCAGTGGTACTGGAGCACATTAGTCCTACTATCGTCTCCTTTCTCCTCTCCACTCTTCTCACAGGGTCATTGGTTACCGGTCACCATGGCAACTCTCATGGCCTTTCCAGCCAATGGCAGCGGGGCATTAGATGTCTGGGCCGTCATACTCTAAATGTCTATATAATGGAGGGATAGGAACAGATGAAAAACAATATAGATGCAGTAGCTCTCCTGAATCGTCATGGCATAAGCAGGTTACATTTCCTTACTGTGTGAGGTTGTATCATCCATAGTTTCTTTGTTAGTGTATGTACCATTCCTGAGTATAAGCATTTATTCTAACAATGGTTGTTCTGTGTTCTCCTTACAGCTGTCTCACACTTGTTTATGGATACCAAAGCCAATGTCAAAGCCAAACAGCACCTGATCCACTATATAGTCCATTTTATAGTCATTTCCAAAAGCACATGAAAATATCCAGTGTTCTCATGTAGTCCCAAATGCATTGCACTAGGTTAGTGTCCGATTTATCCTTCCAAATTTGTGAGGAAGAGGACAATATTTCAGACACCAGACTTGCAGAACTTCATTGTTTCCCTTCGGAGCAATAAAACTGACTCTGTCCCGCTTCACTGGTTAAGTTCATTTATTCGTCTTCAGTAACAGTTTTATCATGGTCACGGTCACGATGAATCCTATCCCAGAAACACTGAGTGTGAGGAGCGAATACGCTCTGGATAGAACGCCAAGCCATCACAGGGCTCCACGAACACACATATTCACACACTCGTTCATACTTAGGGGCAATTAAACATAACCAGTTATCTATAGACAGTTTTTTGGGAGATAGGGGGAAACTGGAGGAACATGTGAAGCTCTACACAGACAGTAACCCAAGCTCATGTCTCTCCATTTATCTCTCGACTTGTGCTGACTTGTGTGTACTATACCCCCAATACCCAGCAATGATAAAAATAAATAACTAAATGAATAGCTCACAGGCGGATGACATCATCTGGGAGTGAATCGATTGAGGTGTGTGTGTGTGTGTGTGTGTGTGTGTGTGTGGGCGGGTAAGTGGGTGAATGTGTGATATTGGTCAATTGAGATGAGCCTTTTACCCAAAGGCAGTATATATATATAATACACACACATATATGTATGAAGGTAATTTTCTTATGTGAATGTCAGAGAGAAAGAAACAGACAGAGAGAGCGAGAGAGAGAGAGAATTATTAGATTCGCTCTATACAGAGATGGTAGAGAGAAGGCACGAAAATATGTATTTTAAAGGTGTATTATCTCTATCATTTTCTTTAAGAATTGGAAAAAAAATCAAATACAAGTGAGCGTTTTCCTCGAAATTGTCTAATACGCAGTTGAGCACCAGAGTTTACTGCTGAATGTGCATTATTATTGACACATTACATGTACTTGTGATATTAACCATCGATACAGACCTCCTTGTGGAACTCAGGTAAGCTGAAATGTGTACCACATTTCCTTTTTCATGTGTGGAAGACGAGGAAGGCCGAGGAGAGACAGTGCAGCATCTGTAGCATTTGATTGGAAACTGGAAAATAATTTGTATTGTTCTTGTTGTTATAGGTTCGATTATATGAGTATATATGTGGCCTTGCAACATGTCACACCATAATGTGTAAATACACTGATAATATAGAATGGGCGCAGGAGACAGACAGGTTAAATGATGTTTATATTACTGACCAATGTTTAATGTCAGCACTGCACTCAGTCTGATGCCATAATAGCCATCTAATCAGCATGACAGACAGGTATGAGGTGAGGAAATGCAGAACACGTACAGAGAGAGAGAGAGAGACTTCATGACACATTCACAACACAATTCTGTACATCGAGTATTATTCAAGCAGAATTGTCATGTTTATATCATTTTTTTTTATACGATTTTTATGCAAATACAATCGGAGTGTGCTGCTATATCAGAAGAACTCCAAAATGTACAACTGTCTATATAAACATGACAATAATAATATTGCACAATGCAGTAGAAATAGATACAATAAAGGTATGAATATGACATCATTAATATTGCCAAATTAATCTTAAATGGTCTGCACTTATATAGCACCTTTTAACCTTAGCGGTTCTACATAGCGCTTTACACTGTGTCTCATTCACCCATTCACACACACACCAATGGTAGCAGAGCTGCCTTGCACGGCACTAGCCTGCCATCGGGAGCAAGTCGGGGTTCCGTGTCTTGCCCAAGGACACTTCGCCATGTGGAGACATGTGGGCCGGCTGGGTATCGAACCGCTAACACTGCGATTAGTGGACAAGCCGCTCTACCATATGAGCCACAGCCGCCAAATAACTGCTGTTCATACCACTTGTGTGTACACACTTTTGAATTAATGTCTAATCTGCAAGGCAGTCATACAGAAGTGTTTAAATAGTACGGTTAAAAACATTTAATACAGTATAGTGTGTAAAGTATGGCAATAAAATGGCAATATTTACAGTATGGAACAGTTTTGAAAAGGTGGGACCGACTAGGAAAGGAGTCCATTAAAGTGCACCTATTATGGTTTTCATGTAGTGTGTTATAAAGCGCATGACGAACGGGGTTATTGACTCCCAAATTAAGGAACCGATTCTGAACAGTCGTTAGTAATTCCAGACTTACTTCCTGTATTAACCTACGTAGGATTGTAACACAAAGGCCCACCTATGGTCTTCATTGGCTGCTCGCCAATAGCGGAAGACTGGGACATCTGACCAATTAGTACATTTAAAGTGTTTTTTGACCTCGGTTGCATGTAAATCTATTGTATGAGACCTTTAAAGCAAAATTAGGTACGTTTCAAAACCATAATAGGTGCGCTTTAATTCTACAGGTAACAATCCTGATGGATTGTGGGGGAAAAGTGATTTTTAACATGGTTGGTGCTTCAGAAGTGGTTGCCAAAGAGGTGAAGGGAAAACTGGGTATGAACTGGCTGAAAGGCCTCCATGCTGTGATGGACTGGGCCTTCATCGACCATCTGGTTACAAAGGTGATGAAGTTGTAGGAGGTCAGTGTCCGTGATCTTTACTGCATCAACACTGATGTAAATAGTGGAGCATTCAGACCGTAGTGTGAGCAGCTAGTGAGTGAGATTTAGATCTGTAGCAGAGCAGGTGAGAGGTCGGAAACAAAATTTCTTGTATTGTGAAAGCACAGCAGGATCGAACAGGTTAAGTATGCACCAGGATGGAAATTGCACATTAATACAGCTATGAATATATCTGCATGTGAATGTCTTTCTAAGTGTATTCTCATTACTGGTCAGCAGCACAGCTCAGATCCCCTCAGATCACCTGTGCCTCTTTTGTAAACTCATTTTATCCATCCCTTCACACGAGACACTCTGCTCCTCGCAGAAATCAAGCCGTATATTTTAGGTCTGTTTTTGAGGCCGGAGATCATAGTGTGACTTTCAGACCCGCAGGCTCAGACGGAGACTTACATGTTTGTGACTGTTTGAACGAGTGTCTCATCTGCACCGCTCCCTCCTCCTTCCAGGTGTTCTGTAAAATGTTCAACTGCCTACAGGGGGCGGTCGGTCGAGGTAGGTACAGCAACAGCATGGAAGAGACAAAACATTTTTTTTTGGGTTGGTTCTCTTATGTACTAACATTACAGGGAAATCTGAGAGTGATTGCATCAGCCTGAATTTGATTAAATGTGCCAGTGTAGTAATGTTCAAACCAGCCCGGGCTAATCTGTTTTTGGCATGCTGGATCTTTTAAATATCGTGCGGTTTTATGGACTGAATAAAACCCATACTTATACTCTAACAGTGTAATGGTAGTGTTAGCATTTTATGTGCAGTGTTGATTATTAACTCAGTGTGTACACCATTTTTTCATCTTCTCTCTCTCTAGCGTTGTCTTTCTCGATCTCACCGTACTGACACACTTCTAATTGAGGGCATGGCTGTGATGAAACTCTCCCCTGAAGTGAGTTGAAATTAGCAGCCCATCACTAAAAGCCTTCCTCACATCATAAACTGATCTTAAGCTATGATACAGCCTTAATGGACTCTGAATATGTGAGATTTTGTACAACACTTAATTAGTTAGTTGAAAACAGGTATAGCGTATGAGTGTGATTAAAGCTGTAAACCTTGACATTCAGAGGCTCCTTGCCTACGGCTTTATGGACTGGTTTGAGGCCATACACCCGCAACAACCTCCAACTCATGTATACAGTACATTCATGAAAGGGTCAGAGGGTAGAAGTGGCCTCTGCTGGCTGGTGTAAGCATGTCAGTTTCTCCGCTGCTCCCACCAGGAACCCAATCATCTTATAAGCTTCTTCATAAGCTCCAGTGGATGAGGTCATCTCCAAAGAAGTGGGCCCCATAAACCCCAAACAGCAGTGTTTGACCTCATGATTTTAGATCACAGCCCAGCCTCTCAAGGTCTACTGGTCAGACTTTTGCTTTTGAGTAGTACCCTAGGCTTTCAGGCACTGGTTCGTAAAAGGGTGGGCTCGCAAATCGTTAATAACAGCAGGCTTCACTGAGCTATGTAGATTGTGATCTGCTCATTAGTGGCATTATATGTATGGTTTCTCTCTCTCTCTCTCACACACACACACACACACACCTATAAGTATGTGTGCTGGACACTGTTACTAAAGCAGCTCCTGACTGCTCATGAGAATACTATTTGCCCTGCTGACCTCTCACCCCCGTAATATCAATGATGTCATGGACAGAGCTTTTGTGAAAAAGGCCATGACCTCACTCTCTTGTCTCGTTCTCTGTATTTCTCTGCCATCGCTGAATAACGAACACAGAAGAACTTCCTCGCCTGCATGACAGAATGTGCTCCATTTTTATCTGAGGTGGCCTTTAACTGTGCAGGTGCATTATATGTGCCCCATGGTGCAACCTGAGACAAAGTGGAGGTCACCTGATTCATTACCGATTCCTATATACTCTGCTACCTTTATTTCCATACCCAGAAACTTTGGAGTGCTTCTTTGCTAGACAGTGTGGTATGGCATGGTAATGGTTATTGATCTGAATTCAGTTCAGTCCATGCCCTAGTATATAACCTGGTGTTTCTCCTGTCACATGACTGTACCTCTGAAAGTAGGAGTTCTCTGTAGGTAGTGGGTTGGTGACATCGTTTCCTACAAAATGCTAGTGTTAACACCGGCAACAGTAGCAACAGTGAAGGAGCTTCAATGGCAGATTGAGCTTTTACTTGTCATTTGGTTTTGTGTAAGGACAACCAAGTAGAATATGATGTAACAAATGGTGACATAATATTTAGAACCGTAGTATGTTATTTGCAACACAGTGTCATAGCTCAACCCAGCTACGACTCGGAAACACCGCTAACTACAAACATGGCCGCTGAGGACTACACTTTCCACACACTCACCTTCCCCTGAGTTCTGATCACACACGTCTCATTACAAACACACTCGCACAACAGCATAAGAGAGACTTTGGAAGCAAAGAGACTTCGCGAAGTAATGTTCTGTTTACTAGTTTCTCAGCCATTCTCTAAGCCCTTTTCAGTGCGTTTATTACAGTTACCTTTGACCAGCGTTTCCGTCCCCGACCTCGATTTCTGCCTAGTCCCGTTTTGTTTGTTTGCCCGATTGCCTGACCCTCGCTTGTTTACCGACCACGAACTTTGTCTTTTCCTTTGGATTCCATTGGTAACACACGCATACGTGTGTGGGAAGTGTAGTCCTCAGGGGCCATGTTTGTAGTTAGCGGTGTTTCCCAGGAAACCGAGTCATGGCTGGGCTGAGATATGACACACAGGCCTTGTGTTTTTGTTTAGTTTTTTTGCTTTTTTTTTTTCTTTCAAAAAATGTCAGTTGTCTGGCTCGAGTGATAACTCATGATATTTGGTTTGCCCAATCATGTTGTAGCTCAACCCACATTTCCATGTTCAGTAAGCCTGGAAACCTGTCAAGAACAGGAGCCAGACTCAGCATAGATATTTGGTTTGAGATATTCAGCATTGGTCTTTTGGCAAATAAAATGACAGCAAAATTCCGGATTTGTTATGGCAACGTTCTGTACCGCACTGTCTAATAATAGTCTCCATTATTCGATTATTCATTATTGTTACCATTGATACAGAGTATGAGTGTGTGTGTGGTCCTATTTAGCCACACAGCTGTGTCACTATTCATCTCTCCGCTTCATGCATGCATAAATCTAAATCTTATCTCTGGGTCACTGGAATTAATCATTTATAATGACCATATTCTGTTCCATCTACCGCACTGGGGTGCAAAGTTCAACATGGCTGTCCATGTACTTCATGGCTCCAGATTGAAGTTATGTCTCAAATATTCAGGGCTTCGTTAGCCCTTTTTGTGGTTTACCTGATTTGTTTTTATCTCTGACGTGATATTTGCTTGCATAATACATTATAGTCAGGATATTCCTATGATTCCAATCATTTGTTGAAATGCCTCAATATAACATTTCTTTTAATAATTTGACTAATCCAGTGGTGCCTATACCTATGCATTGGGTATGCTTTCCATAAGGTACCACAATATTCAGTATTTATGGTCATTTAAAAAATAATATGTCATTAGGAGGCTATGTAATTAGGCTGGATTTTAGAGAAGCGTTTGTGATACGCAGAAAAATCACACTCTTACCTTGAATGAGTGAGCTCTTGAATTTCATGCCTTTTACTACCCAACCTTCCCATGTTCTCTACAGTACAACCTCATTATCGACCATTCTGAACCATTCGAGTCTCATCCTAAGCCATTATATGCAGAAGTGGACGGCAACTATCTGCATGCACATCTGACTTCCTGCAGAGTTCAATTTCAACTCCAGTGTTGGGGGTCTTGCACACTAAGGCCAGGTTTCTTAAACTGCTGTGTAATGTATGTGTATATGTGAGTACGTGCGGGGTACTGTGTGGGTGCTTCATGTAACATGAACTTGTCCACTTGGAATCAAAGATGAAACAAAGACATGGGGTGTTGATATTGTGTATTGCAAATATATATAATAACTATTATATCTTTTTTTTTTTTATTTTTTTTTTTTTTTTTTTTTGCATGTTGTTTAGATAGGTCATGGTGACCAGAGGAACTGCAGTCTGACACTCTCTTTTCCCTATCTCACAGCACATCAGCACTTTCTGGACCCTTTGTGCCCTTTATCGCATAGTCAGATTAAAAAATATCATCAACTCTGTAATCGCTTATAAAAACCCATGAACGAAGGGTCACAATTTCTCCTCATGACATTTCCAGGTATGCACCTAGATACACGTCCCTGACTGCACTAATCAACGTTCAGATGAAGGCAGGAAGATTCACGAAACCATAGATGCTATGACGCATGGCATGCTGTTAGGATGTTGGAGGACTACGCATCACTACGCAGTGGTTGAACAGACCATTTAAACTAATTCACAGTTTCCTGAAAATGGCTATGTCCCAGATCACATACTTTTGTACTAAATAGTATAGAGTTGGGGTAGGGGAAATGGGTGGACTGAGTAAACTAGCCACAGCTGTGTGAAACTATGACTAAGTCAAAATAAAAATATGTTTTATATATTCAACAGTAATAATATTGTTACTGGTTGGCAATATCTTGACAGGTTATTTAGTGTAGTTGCATGCGATTTGGATTGTAGGTGTATTTATCACAATATTGTCTTTATAATAAAATAAAATAAATAAAAAGAATACAGATTACCACCTCCTGGTAGTTGGTGGTTATAAACTTCCATGCATGTATTCAAGATTAAGATTTAAGGTGACAGGAGGCAGTCCTTATTTGGCTTCAGTGGGCACTATTTCTTCTAGAGTTTCTTCAGTCTTCTATCAGCTCGGTGTGTCATGACCTTTAAACATGTGATCCAGCTGCTGAAGTCTGTATGAAGTTTATAATCGATATCGGAAGATCTCGGGTGTTCATCTCAAGATTCCTGTTTACACTGTGCTCATATCCGATATCCTGTATACTCCCAGCACATTTGTGCGTGTTTGCCTCTTCACTGTTTTAAGTAGTAATCCAAATCCTACTATAAGTTGCCTAGAAAAGAATTCAATTTAAAATCTGGCTCCTCTTAACGTTTCTTTTTTATATTCTGCCTCAATGAGTTTCCTTACCACTGTCGCCTACAGTCTTTTGGGGTCTAGATCTAGACGCAGATTTCAGTAAATAAATTCAAATTGAAATGATTGAACTGAATCTCAGTACAGAAGGGAGTTTGACCAGGCCAATGCAAGAAGTACTGATGGTATCAGCTTCAGAATAGAGAAGTAAGCATGAGGACAGAATGTGTCTTCATTGTTGACCTTTGACCCCTGACCTCTGCTCTTAAAATATTCTTTTTTGACTTCTTGACATAGGTTCATACAGCTATGACTAGTTTGCATGGCCAACCTATTTCCCTAACCCCAATTGTATACTTATTTAGTGTGTGTGTGTGTGTATAAGTATCACACAAAAGTGAGTACACTCCTCACATTTTTGTGAATATTTGATGATATATTTTCATGTGACAACACTGAAGAAATGACACTTTGCTACAATGTAAAGTAGTGAGTGTACAGCTTGTGTAACAGTGTAAATTTACTGTCCCCTCAAAATAACTCAACACACAGACATTAATGTCTAAACCGCTGGCAACAAAAGTGAGTACACCCCTAAGTGAAAATGTCCAAATTGGGCCCAATTAGCCATTTTCCCTGCCCGGTGTCATGTGACTTGTTAGTGTTACAAGGTCTCAGGTGTGAATGGGGAGCAGGTGTGTTAAATTTGGTGTCATCGCTCTCACACTCCCTCATACTGGTCTCTGGAAGTTCAACATGGCACCTCATGGCAAAGAACTCTCTGAGGATCTGAAAAAAAGAATTGTTGCTCTATTATAGAGATGGCCTAGGCTATAAGAAGATTGCCCAGACCCTGACACTGAGCTGCAACACGGTGGCCAAGACGATACAGCGGTTTAACAGGACAGGTTCCCCTCAGAACAGGCCTCGCCATGGTCCACCAAAGAAGTTGAGCGCACGTGCTCAGCGTTTCATCCAGAGGTTGTCTTTGGGAAATAGACGTATGAGTGCTGCCAGCATTGCTGCAGAGGTTGAAGGGGTGGGGGGTCAGCCTGTCAGTGCTCAGACCATACGCTACACACTGCATCAAATTGGTCTGCATGGCTGTCGTCCCAGAAGGAAGCCTCTTCTAAAGATGATGCAGAAGAAAGCCCGCAAACAGTTTGCTGAAGACAAGCAGACAAAGGACATGGATTACTGGAACCATGACCTGTGGTCTGATGAGACCAAGATAAACTTATTTGGTTCAGATGGTGTCAAGCGTGTGTGGCGGCAACCAGGTGAGGAGTACAAAGACAAGTGTGTCTTGCCTACAGTCAAGCATGGTGGTGGGAGTGTCATGGTCTGGGGCTGCATGAGTGCTGCCGGCACTGGAGAGCTACAGTTCATTGAGGGAATCATGAATGACAACATGTACTGTGACATACTGAAGCAGAGCATGATCAGTATGCAGTATTCCAGCATTATTCCACTGCCTTGCTGTAGAAGCTGAGGGTGAAGGTGATGGACTGGCCTAGCTCCAGACTTAAACCTTATTGAGCATCTGTGGGGCATCATCAAATGGATGGTGGAGGAGCACAAGGTCTCTAAAATCCACCAGCTCCGTGATGTTGTCATGGAGGAGTGGAAGAGGACTCCAGAGGCAACCTGTGAAGCTCTGGTGAACTCCATACCTAAGAGGGTTAAAGCAGTGCTGGAAAATAATGGTCACTTTGGGCCCAATATGTACATTTTCATTTAGGGGTGTACTCACTTTTGTTGCCAGCGGTTTAGACATTAATGTCTGTGTGTTGAGTTATTTTGAGGGGACAGTAAATTGACACTGTTACACAAGCTGTACACTCACTACTTTACATTGTAGCAAAGTGTCATTTCTTCAGTGTTGTCACATGAAAAGATATCATCAAATATTTACACACATGTGAGGGGCGTACTCACTTTTGTGAGATACATATATATATATGTATGTATGTATATTATACAAACAGCATGAAATATATTGTATGTAAATGCTTAGAATAATTTTAATATGATCTTAGCATTTAGCATTCTTAGCATGTTTTCAACACCTGTCTTGGATGCCTATGTGGTGCTATATACATGTGCTGGATTGCATTTTTAAACAGCTTTCGGGTTTTGGCTGGCTGATGATAACACCACTGAGAGGTGTTTGCTTCCTACCCTATACACGACGTATGTCCAGGACCTGAGAGCTAAGGTTACACGCAAGGGCAGGGAACAAATTAAAGTATACAAACAGACACATAGAAGGCAATCTCAAGGGGAGATAACATGCTATACAATGAAAACTAGCTGCTGAATACACACATGCAATTCCTCAAATCCACAAAGTCATTTTCCTTGTAGATATTTAATTGTAGTTAGTGCCTGACTGCTTCCAATTAAACCCGGCTTTTCTCCACCTCTTTGAAGCGGATTGTGACCCTGTTGTAAAAGAGGAAATGGCTTCAGATCTTAATGAACCTGTCCAATTGTAAAATGGTTGTGCAAGGGTGCACAATAGCACAGATACAGCTAATGTATGATGACTGCTCCTACACAATGGGCCAGACAGGCCGTTACCCTTCAGTAATGTTACTGGCTGTTGTAGAGGTGACCCTGGTTCATGTACACATTTTCATGTACACTGTTTCATTCAGAACTTGTCTACTTGGAATGGTTTGGGCTCGTAGGAAAAAGAAAGCCACGGCCGGAATGTGGGGGTTTATGTTGGAGTTAGCATGCCGCATTCCAGCATTCCTGCGAGAGGGGGAGGGGAAAAATGTCGGAGGGCTGTTTTTTTTTTTGTAGGATTGCTGCTATTGTTTTAAATTGCGTGGGGATTGACGTCAAATCATGTGTACGTCTGTGTAATAGTGGTTGAGTTACTGAGGGCAGCCATGCCATTTCTCACTGTTGCTGTTTATGCTAACCTTGGGGTGGGTTGCTGATCTCCCAAGTTCTCCCTGGATTAGACCTGTCTGAGAGAGCGAGAGAGAGAAAAAAAAAAGAGAGAGAGATCTTCCACAAAATATGAATTAATTTGATTACATTATTTGAAAATAAATAAGTATATATATATATATATATATATATATATTATATATATATATATATATATATATATATATATATATTTTTTTTTTTTTTTTTTATGTTTTTTTTTTTTTTTGTGTTTACTATTTATTAATTATTGATTTAAGGATTTAGGTTGAAGGTTTAGGAGCAGTGATTATAATAAGGATGCACAGTTGAAGTGTGTAATGGCATTTCCCTGTCTTCCTCAGTTTCAGCATGCATTGTTTGATGGCAATGCTTCTTTGTTTAAGCACGATTGTTTTCTCTACGTTTGTAGTCCTCCGATACAGGAAACAGAAAAAATTAGCCAGTGATGCATTGATGAAACATCGGTGTGTTTCTATAGCAACTGCTTTGCAGTGACTCATGAGCCTACTTCTCATGTGAAACCTAATGCTAAATCATCTTCATCATCATCTCTGGGGTACCAAATTGATGCCTGTCTAGTCATTAATGGACACTCAACATTCTAAGCCATTTGTGTGGGAGCATGACAGCTGATTTCCTGATATCGATCAGCACAGGGAATAAGGTGACATTTTTGATCGACAGCCCTTTATCATAAGGATATAAATAACAATAAATCAATAAATAAACAGACCTATAGACTAATCTTTAAGTATGTATATATATATGCACACACACACATACACATACATACATACATGCATACATAAATATATGTATATAGATAGATAGATAGATAAGGTATTTGTTATAGCATATTATCTGTGAGTATAGGCTTTTAGGAAAATAAAGAAATACTAGTCATAGATTTTCTTATTGATTTATTTCTGAGCATTTTTTCTCACATTCATCTACGTTTCTCATTCTTGCAGATCTGCTTCTCCACAATAATGCAAAGTGAGATAATAAATGAAGTCAACACAGTTTAGAGCAGCCTCTACTACGTTCAGCTTTCTGGGGTTGGATGGAGGCCTTAGAGGTGTACCACGCACACACACACACATACACACACACACACACACACACACACACACACACACACACATATCTACACGTACACACAAACAGATAGTCATATCCCCAGAGCACCCTGAGTTTACTATGCAAACCCAATCAGCTACCCAGTTCTTCTTAGCTGTAGATAATACCATTTACTTCCTGCCACTTTAAAGCTAATCTTTTTATTGAAGAGAAGCAGAAGAAAATTACTGCACTCGCTTGTGTGTGTGTGTGTGTGTGTGTGTGCGAGAGGCGAGAGAGAGAGAGAGAGAGAGCCATCCCGATAGCCCTACTTTTGATTAAAGTGGAAAAAAGAGACTGATCCACTTTTGCCATTTAGTATTAGTATGCTCTGCAGATAAGAGGACAGAAATTCTGTGGAAATATGTCATTTGTGTCAGAGGTGGCGTCAATTGGATCTGTCATTTTTAGTGCCGGTCTAGCTTGTTTTTTCCTGTAAGCACAGATATATATCTTCTGGAGGGAAGATTCCCCAGAAGGGGTTTGGGCGACGTGCCAGTGTGGAAAAGTCAGCCTGTCAATTTCTTTGATGCAAGACCCTTCAGGACAAATGGCTGTCCCACAACTGTTGCTGGAATGTGTGCTGGATGTGTGTGTGTGTGTGTGTCCATTTGTGTTTTTGCATGCAAATGTAAAATGCATCTTTGATTTGCGAGTGTGCATTCATTTGTGTAGCACTGCAGAGGATTCGCTTCCTTTTGTCATAAGCAGATGAAACAGCTCAAGATACAGACTTGGGAATGAGACCGACAGTCTCACCAAAGAAAGAGTCCCTTTCTTGTTGTGTCCTTCAAAGCTGCATGAATATTGCTGTTGGCCAGGGGGCGGATGTCAGAAAACAAGGATGTGCATTGTTTCGCTTTGTCGCTGAAGTCAAATCCAAACAGAGCAGAAGGATTCTCTTCTGCAGGAGCCTGCCGCTGCTGTGCTTCTGACAATCATTTCACATTATCAACATCAATTATGATACAGCATCAAAGAAAGAGATTACCACAGCAGACTTGAGGTCAGATGATATAACAAGTGATACATGGAGCTAGTATGTGAGCCTGTCAGCACAAATATGCTAACAACAATAGCCTACATTCTCTAGAAGGGTAGCATTTGAATATAACCTTATACTATTGTGAACTGCAAAGCGTAGCAACTTGTACTAACCTGCCAAGTCACACATTACATCCCTCACTCTATTAGCGGTTATAAAGTAGATGTTATGAGGTAGATAGTGTTTATTTACCCGGACATCATTTTCAATTGCATACTGACGCTTTGTTCTGAACAAACACATAGTCTGTACACGTCAACCTCCACCAACCCTACTGACCTCACTGAGATGTGTGTTTGCAGACTGTGCTGGAATTCAGCGTCCCGGTGCGGAAACATCCAGAAGGAGGTGGATTGAGGGTAAGCGAGAGAAAATAGCAGTGTAACCTGGATTCTCAGGCAGATGGGATTTCCATATTCTCCCAGCATGACCCAAATTATTGCCGTGAACGGTTCTGAAGAGGCTGGGTCAGCTCTGGTTGTTGTTTGCAGGCGTGTGTTCTGGGCACAAGCTGTGCCAGGCTGGACAGGGGCTGGAAGGGTACGGGATTAAGGGGGCGTTGAGAGTGAGTGTGTGTGTCTACGGAGCGGAGTAGTGTGTAGGTGTGAGGAATGCTCTGGCGGCCCGACCTAACTGACACTGGGCCATGTGGACACAATGAGTCCACTGTCTTACACACGCACACACAAAGACAAAAACTCTCAGAACCACAGACGAAGAAGAAGACCTCTGGTTTAGTGCAGCAGATTCATGCATATATACGGTATACGGCACACGTGTCTGAATGGGCAGGAGAAATATTAATATTAAGCTTGGTATTTCAGAGAGGATAATCTGGATCTGTCAGTGGCCGACTAGTTAAGAGGTGTGGAGGGCAGGGCTCAATGGTGTGGGTCTCATTAGCTGATGAAGGAAGGCTGGGAAAGGGGGTGCTAATTGAAACAGTGCTTGACTTGATAGTGTAATCTCTGTGGTGACACACACACACACACACACACACACACACACACACACACACGTACTCTTAAGTGACAGGCAGCTCTGGTCACAGCTTAGCTCTCTGTGAGATTTAGAGAGAGCAAGGGACTATCACTAAAATCCCAGGAGAAAGAGTGTGCGTATGCAGTAGTCTGTCTTACTAACTGTGCTGCAGAAAGAGACGATGTGTGGCTCAGTGGCGATGGAATGGCAGCCGCTATGTAAGGACAAGGGATCTGGATTCCAGAACATGTTAAATGACTATGGGGGCCTTCTTATTTTCAATCATGTTGTTTATTTCAAGGCATTTTAATTCTGCTTGATTCACTTCCCTCTCTTCTTGATCTATGACGACTATCGCATACCAATTTAAAGATGCCAGTTCTGGTTTCAGATCAACTTATAGCTGGTATAGCTCGGTGCCTCCTCCTCAGTGGTCTCACTTTCTCTGATGGGAGGGCTGGTTCTAACCTGTCACATCCATCCATCCATCCATCCATCCCTCTATCTATCTATCCATCTACATCCATTCATCCATCCATCTTCTGTACCGCTTATCCTACGTGGTGGAGCCTGGAGTCTATCCCAGGGAACCCGGGGCATAAGGCGTTGGATACCCTGGACGGGGTGCCAATCCATCACAGGGCACAATCACACACATCCACCCCCTACTGACAATTTGGAAATGCCAGTCAACTTACAACGCATTTCTTTGGACTGGGGAAGGAAACTGGAGTACCCTGAAGAAACCGACAAAGCACAGATGGAACATGCAAACTCCATGCATAAAGTATTAAGGCAGGAACCCCCCTTATCTATCTATCTATCTATCTATCTATCTATCTATCTATCTATCTATCTATCTATCATCTATCCATCTATCCATCTATCCATCTTTCCATCTTTCCATCTAGCTAAGGATGGAGGCACAACGTGTCTCTCCTGGTAATCAATGTGCTTTTCCTGTAGCTGATATTCATTGTGAGAGAGGTGGACCCAAATTGACCTCTTGACCTGGACCCTCCCATGTGTGAGAGTTGGACAATGATGTCATGCACAGATTACTGCCTTCAGAAGACAACTTAAAGAGTTGAACACAGACCATCCCCATAACACCTAAAAGTGAATTCCACAACATTGAGGCTGTTTGTATGCTTGTCTGAATTTGCCAAACTACAAACATTGAGTTTAGCAATAGCAAGAAAACACAAGACCGTAGTTGACGACTAAAGAGATGAATCTCTCCAGGATATTGTGTCTTCAGGCAGCAATCATTTGCAACTAATTGCTAAATTTAAACAGATGTCCAACTGATCTACTGAAATATGGTTATTATGTAGAAAAAGTACTTTAGTTCCTAAAAGACTGTCCTAATATAGGTGTACTGTCAGCAAACAAATATTTTCTTACTCCCCACATCCCCTCAAAGCAAATAGTGCAAAAGTTTGTATCTCTTATAGTTTCATAGTGAAAAAAAGGAAAAGGTACCTAATAATAACTAGAATTCCAAAATGTTAAAACTGACAAATGGTTTTACCAGGACCTTTTCCCAGACTTCTAAGATGCGATATCTTTTACTATTAATATCTGATCATATATTAAAATGACCATTTACTCTCATTGTAATGCAGGACATTCTGTTAAACCTTACACAAATGTCTTGTTGGTATAAATGTAATGTCTTTCGTCCTAAGGGTTTGCAAACTTTTGCACTTCACTGTACTGTACATAGTATGGAACTAGATATGGTCTTGTGCTACAGATATTTACCTTCCTTGAGATATGTATGGCTTACCAATGACTTTATATTACAATTATGGTTCATATTCATCTACATATATATATATATATATATATATATATATATATATATATATATATATATATATATATATATATATATATATATATATATATATATATTCACTGTGATATCTTTGTTAGTTTTTTGTGGATAGCTGATTAGTTTCATGAGAATGGGAAAAAGGAATGGACAGAGAGTCTGGATAGGACTTTTGTGAGGTTAAAGGAAAAGATACAGACAAAGTAGTAGGGGGAGGTGTGTGAGGGTGAAGAAAAAACTAATGTCTGTTTCCCCTCACAGGTCTACATGGAGGTTCCTTAAACATTCCTTACAGGCTGGGAGGGCGTGACAAATTAACATAAAAAAGCCTCCTCAGCCAATAGGATCCTGGAAAGGAAATGTCAGGATTGAGGCAGAACTGGGATGGTGTCAGGTTACCTTCTGCCCTCCCTCCTCAAGCCTGAGAGCAAGGGAGGGAGCGAGGGAAGGAGGGAAAAGAGAGCAAAGAACAGACAGAAAGAGGGAGAAACAGAGAACTATATGGGACAGTCTCATTCTTGGCCTCTGAGATCACGGAATAGGACGATGTGCTACAGTCTGCCCTGACTTTTTGTTTTTACCCAACATACAACGAAAGGGAAGTTTGGACTGGAGTTGGCTAGTCCATAGGAGTTTTTTTTTTTTTTTTTTTTTTTGTGGGCTCAATCTCAGGGCTGTTAGACGGTGCCTGACATCCCAGCAACTCACACAGCGGGACTAAAAATGAATTATCTGGTGAGTGAATGAGTGTGTCTGTTATATGTGTGTAAGTGCTACACTCAGTGCTGTGTGACTGGTCTAAGTTGGCTGTACGAAATGGTCCAGCTGTGGAACAGGACAGGAAGTTAGAGAGAAACGTGTCAGAAAAAGGAACTCCAAATTCTTTCGTTTTACCTCCCTTTGTCACAACTCGGTAGGGGTCTGATTGTGTGTTTTGTGTGTATTCTGCGTCTGTTTGAGGATTTGGGAACGACCATATATGTCCTGACACATCCTGGTTTAAATCACTTGTATATAAAAAAAACAAAAACAAAAACAAAAACCCACCCTGTTATTAAAGTGGTGAATAAACATACAGAAGTACCTCTGTTCAGTCCTTTTACAGCCCAGAAAGCTGTGTGTTATTGTTTTTGTAGCAGTCTTTTCTTCAGGAGGAATAAGATTGAGTGCTTGCGAGAACGCGTTTTCAGCAGAATGTACTGTACATGTAGGAAAGAACTGGAGCAACAGAGGCCATGGTGCTGCCGCTGGTGTTCCCAGACTGCTGACTCAGGAGAAAGTTGAAAGATTAAGGTTGTACTATGGATGTCAAGCGCATAGAGAGAAAAAAAAAGAGATAGAGAAATGGATTGCACAGACCAGGCCTGAGTCTTGGCAAGCAGTGTCCGTTCCTTGCTATTGTTTGAACGTGCTGGCACGCACTCAGCTTATAAGGGCAGGAATGACACAGGGCTTTGGTATTTGGAAAGCAGACCTAGATCCATTGAAGGAGGACTTTGCTCCCTACGTGCCTGGGCCGACCCCCTGCATGGCATGTGGATATTTCTCATTCGGCAGAAAGCTTTTTCCTCGTGCACTTTCACAGCGAAGTTGACCACTTTTTAAGAGTGTTTAAGATGTTCTTGACAGTGCAGTGCTAAAATGAGCTATATCCTAAGAAAGAGTTTCCGGTTTAAAATTATGACTAGTCTTTTGTTCTTTCCATTACTAACAGCAAGTCATGATTATGCTCTTGAATTCTTAGTCACTTCATGATAAAGATGGAGTTTAGCTCGGCTCTCCCAACCCTATTAACTGGTTAAAATCCCCCTCAGCTGATGGAACTTGGCTCATCAGGCTGATCCTGAATCAGCATCTAAATAAAGAGTGATGTACCATGGTGGGCATGAGTGTAAGACTCAAGGAATGGAGGAAAAAAAAGAGAGAGAGAGAGAGAGGTACTTCTAACCTCCCGCAGCGGCGTGATTTCTCCCAGTGAGTCAGCCTTGACTCATGCACAAACCTCTGGGGCTCAAGAGGGTGGAATTCCCCACCTCCACCAGCTCCTCGGGGGTCTGACAGTCCAGGCCAGATCGTCGTATGTCATTAGTAATTGGTGCTAACAGAAAAACTTCTTCAATGGTTAGCTGAAAACAGTTGATCAGTACCGGGAAGGTCTGAAATTCATATTAGATGGCCTTGACTCATATTGAAGTTTGTTTGGTGACTCTTAGAAAGAAGGGTTAGCCATTTCCCATTGTTCTAGTTATAATTTAACTATATCATTTTGCTTTGATCTTTGACTAAGGCTTGTGCAATAACTCATTTTCATGTGTAAAATGTCTCCGATAAAGATAGATACTGGCGCTTGCTCAATCTTCCACACCAGTGTCAACCTGGGCAAGTTTTACAATCAAAATGTGTTAGTAGTTAGTGTTGCTTAAAAATGAGAAAAAGTTTTTGGGTTGGGATTTACTACGAGGAATAACCTGTAAAAACATAACACAACACAGTTATGTAGATAATAGGCCTATGAGGTTGCGTAGTTAGCACACTGAAGTAAAACATGAGACTTTTCTTTATGTCTGCCTATCTATCTTTCCGTTTACATCCATTCATGTCAATCCCAGTCTCTGTTTGTCTGTTTTCCATCCCTTTCTCTCAGAGATATAGCACTCCTATCTCAAACCTAAAGGGGATTTCTGCATGTAAAAGATATGCGCCTGGGGCCTTGTCTTTTTGTGTGAATATGCACTAGCTCTAGGGCATTCCCATTTGTATGGGATTGTTCTATAACGTTAGCATGACTTGATATTTAGAGAGAAACGAACAACACATGCCTCATACTGTTGTTTACCTGATAGCCTGAAGCTAATCCATTGTAATGAAGCAATCTAGTTGTAATAGAACATAAGTAGACAACAGCAGCTCAGCTTAGGAAGGATCTAACTACAGTACATGCTGTTACTGGTGTAGTATGAAAGGCGAACGAACAGATTTCAAAAGCTTAGACAATTGCCTTTTGTTATTTGATTCAGAAGTGTTTATCCCGGTTTTGTACCTTCTGATGCACTGAAATGCTGGACTGAGGTCACAGTGACTTGCTGAACTAGAGTGGAACTGCTGTAATCTCAGGACAGACATGTTTGGATTCATCATCAGGAACCGGCAGAATTCTGGGCATGTTTATGCCATGATGAATGTCTCTGACTCACGGCTAAGGAAGAGACACATCAGTGTTAACACAACAATGTGTTTTGTCCTTGTTGTTTTTGTATGGTCCCCCAATGTCCTAAACATACACGAAAGCAGAAATCCAGCCTGAATGACTTGCATATTGATTCTCTACAAGTACCAGTCCATTTCAGGGCACGATGCACACACACACTCACGTACATTTAGGGGCAGTTTAACAGCCAGTCATGTGACGTTGACGTTTGATCTTCAGTGGCATCCAACATTAACTGTTTATCTCTTTAAGTAGTTTAGTTTACTTATTTTATCGACACATTTGCCTTTTCTCACTGTTTAGTCAACAGGTTCCTAAATAACCCACAACTACCCGTTGTTAGTGGCGCCAGTGCAGTTTAGCCGTTGCTCTGTCCAGCTCTCTTACCTTCTTATTTATACACCCTGTTCAAACCGATACAGTTCAAGAGCTTCAACATTCATGCTAATACAATCGTGACCTTCATCATGCTAATCATCTCATACATTTGCTCACTAACCGATCCGATTCTGCAGCGTAATTCAGTACGACTGCGTCTTCTAACTGCTTTGCGTTCTGGAACTTGCGTCCTCTACTCCACTACTATGTTGGATGATTTCCCATTAATATGACATTGAACATCGCTGTAAAATGGTGAGTGAGGAAAGAAACTCGTTCTCATATGCCTAATGATTGAGTTTGCTGAATTGTTTCACGCTGTGCAGCAATGACATCGGAACAAAACGTACAGCACCAAGCAACAGACTAGCACCACAATTGCTAAACACCTCACACATAATTCCAATATAAACATTTCATAAATGTCTTTCAGGGAGGCCCCTTTTCTTTAACGATGACTTTATTTGATTTTTCTAGAATTTTAAACGTCTGCCTACTATGGTCTCAAAAATTTATTTATAAGACCGTCACTTTGTGCCAGTCTATGAAGTTTAAAAGGAGAGGAAAAAAGTTATTTCATGTGGGTACTGCCAGATCTAGTGGTGTCTCTTTGATCTAAATTGCAATGTGTTTTAAAGGCTTACAGCGATGTCTTTCACCCACAGACGCTCACCGAGTTAGTCAGGTACGGCAAATGTGGGCAACAAGCCAGAACTTGACTGTAGCCTGCAGCTACAAGAATGTGAGATGTTTTCTTACCAATGACACACACACACACACACACAGACACACACACAGACATACCTAGCAGGAAAGGAGGGTCTGGAGAGCTCCCTTTGTTTTTCTGTTGCCTCAAGGAAAGCAGGAAGGTCATGATAATTCACTCCTGACTAGTGAGACTGTGATTCTCCGAGTGTGTTTAATGTATGGGAATGTATGTTTATACGTGCGTTGAAGGTAATGTTGGGAGCGAACTATTAAAGCTGTGTTTTTGTGTCCTCATTTGTTTGTTTTTGGTTTTGTCTTATTCCTGTGCTCTTTGTAGACAGTGTATGACGCACCAGGTATGTATCTGTGTGTGAGTGGGTGTGTTGTATGTTGTAAGAGAGCTGTATGACAGAGCAGAATGTGGGGTGATGGAAGCGGTGGAATGCTGGCAGCGCTGAGATGCGCCTAGACTTGAAGAGGAAATTGTACACACACACACACACACACACACACACACAAAGCCCATATACACATACAGACATAGTCACCAGATTCCTCAAATCCGTTTCTACACGTTTGTGTACCTAAAAGAGAGTCACTGATTTGTATTCCTCTTTCCTTTCTATCAAATTCTCTACACTTCAGACATACACACATGTACACGCTAACAATCCATTTCCACCTCCTGCCCAATTTTTTTTTTTCGTTTCTCTTATGGCTTGTTGTTTGCTTTCAAGTTTAGTCTTGCCTGTAGCAAACACTGCTAAGCTATATCCTGAAACTAGAGCAGGTCGCTATTGTTTTCTGTCTTAAGTAGCTCGGGTCATCTGAGGTGTTTTTTAGTAAATGTTCTCTTTGGAAATATTTAATGCTTGCATTAGGGGGCATGTAGGCCTCCTCCTACATGCTTAAAAATCTCACACGCTCAGATTGTGTTTGGAAATTGTTCGGTGGTCTTGCTTTTTCAGTTCAGGATCACCCCCCCACACACACACCCCGACGCGCCAAGACAAAAGGACAAGAACGTATACGTGAGTCTTCCAGTCCCATTTCATCACTTTGTTAGACCAGCAAGGCAACCATCAGTCCAGTCGGATTCGACTGGCTGATAACATCTCAGGCTAAACACCAGCTTGTTGCCATTTTAACCCAACTCCTTCTTAGCCAAACTCCAAAACCCACAAACTACAGAACATCCTAGGCAGAGACGCTAAGCCAAGTAATTAGCACTTAGTGTAGGGTTGGCCATGCTTATAAGATTGAAAACCAAAGCTCTGTTAACATATATCCTCACTACTAAAGTCGGTTGTCATTCCATGGTTGTATATTTTGAATTTAAAAGAGAAAAATAGAGGAGAGCAGTGAAGAACCTTCGTTGATTTGCCCTTACAGATTATTCGGAACTGTTTGCAATTGCTTGGTCAGTCTTAGATGTCCATAAGAAAAGGTGTCAAGGAGGTTTTTCTGTTGTGTCCATTTGTTTTGAGGCTAATAAAACATTTGTGGTCGGTGGTGGTGGTGTTTGTTCAGGGCTGGTGAGAGAAAAACAGTCAATGGACATTCGAGGAAGAGGGTACATATGTGTTTCCCATGCACTTGGTGTACACACACCCACCCACACACATGCACACCAAGAGATCCTTGTGAAGATCTACCATTTACATAATTATTAATGTAGCTAATTAATGTTATGCTACACCTAAACCTAACCTCAGTAACCAAAAGAAAACTACTCATGGGGACCAGCTGAATAACCACTAAACTCAAAACTGAGATGTTTCTGACCTCATGTCCATTTGGGTCCCCACCAACCTATGCAAACACATTCCCCCTGCTCTTTTGCCCATGGCTTCCCATCCATTAGCCTGTCTGCACTGAGCGCGCTCCACCAGCTGCTACATTATTTCCTGTTCACTTACCACTGAATAAACCCATGCAGCCTGTTTCCTTCCCTCCTTCCAAAACTTCCCCCCCTTCCCCCCGTGGAACTTTTAGTGCTGAACATTTCTTATCTGTTTCACTTTCTCTCATGGCTCAGACCTTGCACCATTGTTAATGTCTTGCCCCTATCCTTCTTGTGATCCAATTAAATGCAAATGGCTGAGCATTTTGTCTCTTGGATGATGAACTTCCTTTTTCTTTTCCCTCCTGTCTCTTTGTCTTTCTGTCTTTACTCTTTGCCCCTTTCTCTTTCTTCTCCTCCAATTTAATTTATCATTCTCTTCTCACATGTGCGTAATACACTTGGTTATCAAGAAATAGGGAAGCATTTGGTCAAGCACATTTAATCCAACAGAATTGAATCCAACAGAAAGTGTGCTGTTCCACACAGTCACTGCGTCACAACATTTCGTTTAAGGTACATAATAATATAGTGTGCTTATTATTCAGTCTGTACTTGCGTTATTGCTTATGCCGTCTGCTTTACCCGATATTACACTCGGTCATTGTGTCCATGATCAGATCAGAAAGGCATATGAATCATTTCTCAAACACTTAGTGTGTTCAGACAGGGGGAGCGAGAAACAGTAAGGGAATTGTGAAGGAGTGTGAGAGAATAGTAGACCAAATAGAAGTTTGGCAAACTTCAATAATGGAGACAAAGTTCAGCTCCTTGTGATGTCATGAACCCTCCAGAGGATTCCTCTTCCTGGCAGGAAGTTACACCAAGAAAATGTCTGTTTTTTTCAATAGATCACAAATCTTGGGTGGAGAGCAGATAGAGAATGTAGAAAGACAGAATAGATACTGTGACAGAGAAAGACAGACCATATAGTCATAGGGCATCATTTTCACACTCCGCCCTGGTTGTATTTCTCAGCTGGGTCCCACCGATGTCTCAGACGTATGTTCTTATTTCCTCACTATTCCCAAAATGGGGCCAAATTGGCACGGACAATGTACCTGAAAATTCCTGTGCAAAAGCTTTCGGAGTGCTTTAAACTGTCTCCATGGAGAAAGCCTGGCGAGTCAAAGAGCTCTTTCAACTAGTCTTGAGAGCGTCTCATTATTTTGGCATTAGTGTGCGTGTGTGCGCATGTGTGTGCGCGTGTGTGCGCGCCAGGCCTGGACGGGGACGTCTCAGCAAGCTGCTAGCCGGCAGTAAGCCACTCTGGTTTATTATATAGCACTCAGGCCGAAGGGAGATGCCATAGCGAGTCTGACAACACAAGCAATGCATTCATCAGGGAGATATGGCCTACATGCGCTTCTCCTCGCTTCTCCAGCACAACACACAGACCCAGCATTCATCACAGCCCTGCCACTCTCAGCACAGATCTCAACGAACATATACACAAAGTAAGGAGAATTGCATTCAGTCTGGGCACTGGGATCACATTCACGAATAATGCCTCACATACAGTACTGCCACTCGCGATTGTATATGTGGAAAATGACTATGAGTTATATGAATGAAGTCAAAATGTGAGAAAGGCTTGATGAGGGTAAAAGATATTTTTCCTCTTGCCCTTAACCATGCCAGTGGGGTAACAAGCTGATTTGGAATTCTGCGAGCTGCAAATCAGCTGAACACTACATAGCCTGACTGATGAATGAACTGACTATCACTGCAGAGACAGAGACTTATTGAAAGTGTATGTCTCTTCTCTCTCCCCACAAGAGACTCTGCCCACCCAGTTGAACCTTGCCCAACAAATTGTGAAGCTTTAGTTAATTAGCCTGAAATTAGGACGTCCTCACAATTAACCAATCACATGTTCATTTGGCTGGAGGACAGTAGTAGAGGGCCATTGGTGCTTGCTGGAGCTTCATTAAGTGGGTGCATTGAGCACTGGGAGGCATGCTACACGTGCCAGGCTATACCATTCCCTATTGCTGTTGGAGGGCCTGAAAGCAAACATTTGTTTAGTCTAAATGGCTGGCAGTGCTAATGGGTGGCTCTTTAAGGACAGATGGAGTCCTTGTTGTGGAAGGCAGAGACTCGGAGAAGCTCACAGTGTGGCATTTTGTACACACATTTATACACATACACATACCTCACCTGTCTTTCCAATTGTATGAAAAGAAAACTCCATCCAAAATATACTTGTGTCGCTAATTATGAATCACTGGCAGTTTTTTTTTTTTTATGCAGATGCATTCCTTTTTCTTTATGCCCATTCACTTGAAACACATACTATTCCTAGGCATATTCGAGAATTGTTTGTATTTTACCATTGTGTTTAACTTTGCTGTAGCTAATGTTACACTGTTACTGTGTATATTGCACTAGCATTGCTGCTAACTATGATGACATGAAATGCAAGATTTGTTTAGCTCAGCCAGACAGGTACAGAACAAACAGAAAACCATCCCAAATGGGATTTGATTTCAGTATACTTATACATATGAAGCAAAGTTTTGCTTTCTTCTTCTTCTTTTTTTTTTTTTAAGTTGCCACCTAATTGTGTTATGTGTGTGTGTGTGTGTGTGTGTGTGTGTGTGTGTGTGTGTGTATGTGGTGGTGGGGGGCATGGTGTTATTATATATAACCAGAACAGAAACCATCGAACAGAGGGATTTCCGTTCAGGAAAGGTTCCATGTCGAACCCTTTTACAAAGCTAGAACTTAAGAGATTAATTGTTAAAGTAATTTCTTGAGAAACACCTTTTCTTTACTTTATCTTAAGCTTTTATAATCCACTTCAGATTTTTTTCTAGCATTTCATGTATCCTTTAGTATGCAAATCAAAATATACCCTAATGAAGTGTTGTTGATTGCCCCTTTATTCTCTCTCTCTCTCTCTCTCTCTCTCTCTCTCTCTCTCTCAAGCAGAACGTGTTGGCCAAGGCTCTGTATGACAATGTGGCAGAGTCTCCAGATGAGCTCTCCTTCCGGAAAGGTGACATTATGACGGTACTGGAGAGGGACACTCAAGGCCTGGATGGCTGGTGGCTCTGCTCATTGCATGGGCGCCAGGGCATTGTACCAGGTAACCGCCTCAAGATCCTGGTAGGCATGTATGACAAGCAGCAGCAGCCGTCTTCCATCTCCCCGATTTGCTCGTCTCAGAGCCACCTCAGCATTCCACCTAGTGCCTACACCAAGCTTTCACCCTCCGCCCAGTACACGGCCATGCATCCAGCCTGTACTAGCCCTCCCAGCCTGTACCAAGTGCCCACTGGGCCCCAGACTCCGCAAACACAGCCCAAAGCTCCACCCCTCACACAGAAACAAGGTGCTGGTAAATATCATTCAGCTGGCCAGGAGATCTACCAGGTGCCACCCTCCATGGGTCCACCAGGCCAAGAGATCTACCAGGTACCCCCCACAAGTGGAGGACAGGATGTATACCAGGTTCCCCCCTCTTTGAACCTGAAACAAGAGGTCTACCAGATTCCCCCTTCCATGGAGAAGAGAGGCTGGGACACTCCTAAGACCTTGGGAAAGGTAGGGACAACATATTTGCAGATTACACAGCTTCAGTTCCAGTTTAACGTATAGTGACTGAAATTTAAAACCTGTTACATGAACACCTGAGAGACGAAGTTTTTTGTTTCTGCTCACACAACCCAAAAACGTATTATTATTATTATTATTATTATTATTATTATTATTATTATTATCACACAGCATGCCAAGAACCAAACAGGAAGCCAATATAGGTTCAAGATACATTAGTCAGAATTTTCTCTCACTTTAAAATATTCGCATCAGAAATAAAAATCTTTATTGGAGTACAGCCAACAAGAGGCTGACGGGAAGGGAAAAAAACGGAAGAGTTTATAATAGTAAGAGAAGCAAGAAGCATTTAAGCGAGATAGAGTGGATAGACTAAATATAATGTAATAAATAATGCAGTGGCATGTAGTAACAGGGACTGTGGACATGATTGTGTTGAGGGCGGTGAGTAGGTGATTTTCAGTAGGTATCTTCAGGTCTTCCGCAGTGGGCAGTACCATTCCTCCTGGGACTGTCAGGAGCACAGAGCCATATGCCAGGGGCGTATCAGCAGTAGGAATGAATGAAGTGAAGTGAAATAATTGTGGATTGGAGGGGGAAGAGGAGTGGCACAGCTGTTGACCCAGTGTGTTCTGGAAACATCTATCCACCATACTCCACTCAGGGACATTATCCGTTCTTAAATGTTTTAAAAGAATCTCGGTTCTTCATATCATATAGTTACTATTACTAACATAACAGTTAAAATAATTACTCAGTTAAAAGCATAGTAATATCATGGTATTATCATGGTATAAGAGTACAACAATCATAGTTACCATAAGATACCATAGAAAAACTCTGCCAGTGTCATGTAATGAATATAAATATAAGTTAAGAATAAATAGTTACAAACTCATGGCAGTATCGTGAATAAATATATAATATTATAGTATGCCTATGGAAGTACTATCCATACTAGCCATACCGACTGTCAGCTATCTCAATAAAATCAGGTTAGTACCAAGGTTGGCATTTTGAAGGTATTTTACATGTACTCTTTTGGCAGATGCTTTTATGCAAAGCAATTCACAATTTAGCTGAAGAGATGAGGGTTAAAGGCCTTGCTCAAGGACCCGACAGTGGCAGTTTACACACTGATAGTTGGGGTAGGGGCAACTACCGTAACCATGCTTCATTTTCAAGATGTCTTACCCAGTGCTATAGAAATGAACTGTTTGAACTGCATGTCAATGATCCAAATTGTCTATCGCGTAAGACCATGCACAAATGACTGCTGTGTAATGACCAGACACTTCTGCACTTTTCTCCAAAACACTCGATCGATTAGAAAAACAAAGAAAGAGGTACATGTGTGTCATTGCACAGGGCAAGCAGTGAGATAAGAATTGAGTGTAGTGTCATTGATTAGTAGTCAAGGCCAGGTTGAGATGACGGCTAAGGAGATCAATACTAAGCTCTTCAGGGGTTTGGTGTCATGCTAGAGCTCACATATTAGTGATAACACAATCGTTGTACCTAAAGTCTGGCTCACATCCTATACATAACAAACTGCTCCATGAGACTGCCATAATGTTTTCCCAATTTATCTGAAGTTTCTTCTTTTAAACTGTAGCCATAATAAAAAAGTTATTCATTTCCATTCTGTTTATTTATTTATTTATTTATTTATTTTTTTATTTGATTTTTTTTTTAGAAGTTGTTTTAGCCAGTCTTGGAAGATGGTTTTGAGCGTCTGTGTTCTTTTCTTAAATGTCCTCTGGTGTCCTTGTGCCCCCTCCTTTCCAACCATCACTCCTTCTACTTTCTCATTATGAGATAAGGAGTTCACGCCGAGAGAACGGATGGTGAACCATATCCGCACACATACACCAAAATACGTAAATAAAAGATAGTGAAGGATCAACCTTGATCCCGCAGTCCTTCTTGATGAAAACAGGAAACTGTATCTACCACATTTAGGTCTAAAAGCACTTGACGGATTATTCTGGGGTGTGTGTGTGTGTGTGTGTGTGTGTAAATACAGTGAGGGGAAAAAGTATTTGATCCCCTGTTGATTTTGTACGTTTGCCCACTGATAAAGAAATATAGATCAGTCTATAATTTTAATGGTAGATTTATCTGAACAGTGAGAGACAGAATAACAACAAAAAAATCCAGAAAAACACGTCAAAAATGTTATAAATTGATTTGCATTTTAATGAGGGAAATAAGTATTTGACCCCTCTGCAAAACATGACTTAGTACTTGGTAATGACTTAGTAATTACTTTTCATTTTCAATGCCCTGGCTGAGGGAAGGAGGTTCTCACCCAAGATTTGACGGTACATGGCCCCGTCCATCGTCCCTTTGATGCGGTGAAGTTGTCCGGTCATTTTGGTCTCATCTGACCACCAGAGGACAACTGGGTGAAAGTGTTGTGGTCAGATGAGACCGAAATGGAGCTCTTTGGCATCAACTCAACTCGCCGTGTTTGGAGGAGGAGGATCATTTCTTTATCAGTGGGCAAACGGACAAAATCAGCAGGGGATCAAATACTTCTTTCCCTCACTGTATGTGTATATACATGGGGTAGTGAGGTCCCTCTTTGAAGAAGAACAAGCTAATATTGGGGGCATATCCAGTTCAGCTGCTTTCCCTGAAGGGTGAATGGCATGTTGGGGGCTGATTGTGCTAAAGCAGCAAAAGCAGCTGGGAGTGGTCTCACATCAAAGCAGATTTCAGATGGGGTGTGTTGGCACACGACCCTCAAAGCTCAAGCACGCTCTTCTGAGGGACTGAAATGCCTATGCACTCTCTTTTTTTTTAAGTCTCTATTTCTTTCTTGCTCATTCTCTCTCAGTGGTTTTTACAATCAATGGTTTTCTTGATATTTTCTCCCATTACTATGCCAGTAGAACACCATAAAGCCACCTCAATATCCATGGCAACAGCCATTTCAATATCCATTTCCAACAGGAAAACAAATATGTAACTTATCCAAAAGCATAATAAACCTCACAAGTATACATATTCATTGTTCATGACCTAAAGCAGTTGGAACTTTGTATATAATATTGTTTTGTTTTGGAGGCAAGTTTTTCCTCATGTATTTTCGCCATAGCACATATAGTAGGACAATAAGCCAACTCTAATCCTTCCACACTTTTGACTAAGATGCTGGTAGAATTTCCTAACCGTGTACCTAAATGACGCTAGCACACTCCCTGGTTGCTAAGTTACACATTAACCAGAAAGATGTGGCAATTATAGCTCTGTATGCACATTGACCTCTTTGAGTAAACAGAACCATATGAAAGCTGAACTGAAAGCTTAACAATGTGAGAAAGGAACAAATGGCACACATGTGCATGACTGACTTGATCTGATGAATTATAAACACTATACAACCTGTTCCTAATATGAATCTTTATATTCTGTATTGGCCAAGACATTTGATTAGATTTGATAGCAACACAATTGCAACTTTGATTATAAAAATGTAGAATTTATTTAAAAAAAAAATGATAAGTCTCTTTGTCTCAGTGGTGATCGGTATAAACAGTACTGATGGAAATGGAGCCCCAAAAGCTCTTCGTGTGGTCAGGGATGTTGAGGGAGTATACATAAGATATGGAGATAATGCAGCAGCCACTAAAATCACCTGATTTCTCTCGCATTTTCAGTGTGTGACGAAGCTAATCAATCGCAGGGATTTTATATAAAGCCTTTATTTAAGCAGGGTGAATAAATCTGCAGATGACTTGTATAAACACGCTACAGTACATTATGTTTTGACCAGTTCTGACAACTGGTGATAACTGGCGATATTACGTCCACAACTTAATAAGACATGTCTCCACAATGATGTGAGCCATTCAGACAAAAACAAATCAAATGAGTTTCATCTTCAAGAACACTAAACAATACAAAGCTAACAATCCCTGCAATGGTATTGTGATAACCTTGTGTACTGTTCATCAGAATGTTACAACTGTGTGTGTGTGTGTGTGTGTGAGAGAGAGAGAGAGAGAGAGAGAGAAAGAGAGAGAGAGATGTATGCCTGTGAAGGAAATGCCTGAATGCGGTGGGAACAACCAGGCCAATCCCAAGAAAATGCCCTCTCAGCTCAGAATTCCGACTCAGAAACTCAGGATGGTCTTCTCAACTCTGAGTTTCTCCAAATGAATACAATGACGTCGAATCAGCGGGGCTGCACACAGCGTCAGTAATAAAGAAAGCAGAACGTCTTACTTTTCAATGGGTCATACTGTATAAGTATTCGCTTTAGATTAATCAACGTACAGACATATTTGCTTGTTAAATCTAACATTTACCATACAGTTCATTGTTTTGAGAAGGAAAATATACATCACTCATTAAGGTTAGCTGGCTAGCTAGAGTCTAACAAAGATGAACACCGAGGTATCCATATCCCCCCACAACTTTGTAGTTTGAATGCATGAAGGTTTAAAAAAAATAATAATAAATTGTTTACTTCCCTGTCTTTGATTAGCAGCTCCTTTAAGTTTCTGTGATTTGATCAATTAAGCACATGAAATGTGCGCAGCTGAACAGAAGTGTCACAAAATGCCATGCGGTCTGCCTTTGATAGAAGCATACATGTAAAGCTCTTCTACACCTCAAGATGGCTTCGTATACACATTTATTTGAGTTTTGATATTAGGCTAGTGGTGTTGGTGCTACGGGATATGTTGCTAGTTACAAATTTGGCAAAGCTTTCTAGTCCCTTTCTAGAAACACAAGTGGTCAGAGAAGACATGTTCATGACGCGTGAAAAGGCCATGTGTGAACGGCTCTATGTCTCAGCTGAACACTTCGGATCTGATGTTCAGGCCAATCTAAAATTCCACTTATTTGGCTTGGTTACGGTCCCTGCTCAGAAAGCAAATGTATAATCTCAGGGGACTGTGTGGTGGTCCACTGCTCACCGGAACAGACCGAGCAATTGGAAGAGGAGGAGGAGAGGGGACGAGGAAGGGTGTGTAAGCTTATTTGCAGCAGCAGCTCTTATACAGTGGGAATACAGAGGTGCTGGCAAACACGAGGAGAAAAAGATATATGCATATGGACTTAGAGTCAGGTGATACAGACTTCTCAGCAGTCTGTTGAATCTAGTATCATATTGTAGTGTTAATCTATGGTAATAAACACCCACATATAGCTTGTGTTTGGTGAGTGTTTCAGTGACGACGTTTACATGGACAGCAGTAATCTAATTATTGACCTTATTCTGAATAAGACAATATTGTGATTAAGGTGTTTACATGAGTCTCCTTTAGAATATTCCTGTCATGTTCCTGTTTGACATGTTATAGAACATAGATCGATTAACGACACACGTCATTACGTCTCCACGTCACGCCGCCCGACGTCCCTTCAGAATCTCACGTATCAACATACAGTTTGTCTTCCTTATGGTACTGTATACAGCTTGGGGTGTTTCAAGTGCAGCTTCAAGTGCAGTTAATTATTCGTCATGTTATACGTGCAAAAAGACGACTGCTTGAAGCCGTGGGCTGCGTCCCAAATCGCGTACTTACCTACAGGTACGATATAGTAGCAGAAATACATGTATTTCACACGGGTTGAACACTGCCGCGTGTGTACGTGTCCTGTCGCAAAATGCGGTGAAAACTCCCACACGATGTTAATAGTGTGATTAAGATGTGTACATGTCTATAATACACTTTGATAACGCAGCTAAAATGGGACTACTCCATATGTCTTAATTCGATTTGTATTTACTTCAAGTATGACTTTAGTCGGATTAAGGTCATCAATAATTGCGGTTTATAGGCTAGTTTCTTAATCAGAGTATCGTCTTAATCGGGTTAATATCGGACTATTATTGTCCGTGTAAACGTACTGACACAACGTGCTTCAGTGTCATGTAACTATCAGTCCATACCGAGAGTTACATGACACTGAAGCACATTGTGACACTCAGTCTGCAATTCAAATGTGTTTATTTTGGTCAGCGTGTATTGATGCCTCACATACACCTTTTTTTATTTCAGCCACATGCACGCTCGCACACACACACACACACACACACACAACGCGCGCGGCATGCAGCACTTTTTTTCTCTTGCTGTGTGTTGTGTATGTGTGTGATTTGTAGGCATTCCCCTGGCAGAGCTGTAATCTCCTGTATGTCTCTTTCCGTACATTCCTCTGTGCTGGAGATTCTTCCCTCTGACTGACTGATCTGTCTGCTCATACTTAAGGACTGCTTTTAGCTTACTCTAGCTTACGTAGAGTAATAAGTGGCTCTAGGAGGAAAGATAAAATATGAGAGAGAGAGAGAGAGAGAGAGAGAGATGTGCTGCATAATATACTACTTGGACCTCAGAATTCTGGATGAAATTTTTGTCAACTTACTACGTGCAACACTTTTTGTTTTTTTACCATCCAAATGCATGATGGTATAATTTCACAAACATATCTATAAATCTGTCGATTTACTGAATTGTTTAACAGTTTAACAGCCAGTAATCGAGGGACAAAATCTGAAACGTCTTTAGAAATGTTCATATATGTAGAAGAATATTTGGGGAAAAAAAAAAGGTTATTCAAATTATTTAGAGATGTAACAAGTTATTTGAACAATTAAAATAAATAAATAAATAAATTCCACTCACACTAGAATGTATTTTCCTCCACCTGATTGTCCTTCTATGCCTTTTAAAATCCAAATTGGAATAATAAAATAAACAAACAAATAGACAAATAAACTTCAAAGATATAAAAATTGGTCATTTTAGACATATTTCCTTGTCAGCGTGTCTCTGATGATATGTCATGTTGGATGTTCTCTTTCAGTGAGTAGTAGAGACAGATTAGTGCTTAAAATAAAAATGGGGCAGTGTGTAATGTGACTTAAATTATATATATATAAATATAAAAAACAGTCATAACACCTTATTGGTGTAAAAGCCTTGCTTTTCATGCACAGAACCCAGTGTGTTGTTGTTGTTGTTGTTGTTGCTATTATTATTATTTATTTATTTATTTATTTATTTTAACACCACCATCATATTTTAATATTTCAAATCCATATTTGAAAGGACATCTTGTTGATCCATTTCAGGAATATGGGTCTCTCTCCATTCACTTAGATAGGAGCCTGGTCCTGTATTACTGAAAATAACTGTGTGGCAATGCTGCCAAGATGGCTGCTGAATGGACAGAGTTAGAAGGACTCCGAGTACTTATGTGCCACAACATCTTTACATACAACAACTTCTACTTACAAAGATGCTTGTGGGATTGAGTTAAAGTGAGATACAAGTAAGATTTAATTCGTACAAAACGTAACAACAAAAGTGTGGTAGTTAAAAGTGTTCAGGTAGCTCTTCAGAGGTGTAGGTGACTGTGATTGCCCGTTTAGTTGTGCAGGTGGTGTCACCCGCTCCACCTGCTGTTCTCTGCCTGCTGGTATGTCAAGTCACCAGAGTCTCCATCTGTGAACCACACACACACACACACACACCCTAACACTCCCTGCAGGACAGAGTTAAGAGGTCAGTGAATGTGTGTCACTGTGTATGAAGACACCACTCTGCTTCTTTCTCTAGCGGGGTGTCGTCCGTTACCTGCTGTGGACTCATTTTCTGCTCTGCTAGCTTGCAAAAAAAAAAAAAAAAAAAAAATTGGGGGGGGCAAGAAAAAAAGGCGGGGGGCCGGGGGGTTGTTTTTTGGGGGGGGGGGGGGGGGGGTGAAGAAAGGGAGGGAAGGCTCTGGTTTCCAATGCAGAGCCACAACCTGTGGCCTTTCATTAGCTGCCCAGAAAGGCAGTATGGGTTTTGGACAGAGCCGGAGGGAGGATGAGCCCAGAGCTGCCCCTCAGAATAATCACCAGGGCTGTTGCCGCCTCTTTATTTGCGCTCCGGTGGCTCTCATCAAAGGCCTGAGATATTAGAACAAGGCACAGGCTGGCTTTGTAGTGCACAGAGTTGAAAAAGAGCATGGCTCACTCACCCTGTCACACAACCCAGCCAAGAACTCTGGATTACACACACACACACACACACACACACACACATTCTCATCCATTGTTGATGAGTGTGCATTGTAGCTATGTGTGTGCATGTGTCACTTATGTTCGCTGTAGTAAACAAACTTTCAGTCTCTAATTGGTTGCTGCTAGGCAGCTGCTGCAGGGCTAAACTACACGTTCACCTCTTTAGTGATCATTATGATGTTTTACTGTCCTCACATCTCCTGAAGGGCACACATGAAAGCAGGCTAGATCTGCTCTTAGTATTCTAATGCAAACCGAATGTTACAGTATGTGTGTCCAGCTCAACGAAAATCAAACCAAACATCATTCATAAAGATAGTATCCAATTTCTAATATCGGAAATCTATAAGGATGCAGTGTGTGTTTCTGCCAATAATTTGCTTCACACACAAGCACAAGCGCACACACACACACACACACACACACACATCGGTCTCAGTCTGTGACTAACCTTTGATCACAGGCAGCAGGTCTGATGTGGTCTCCAAGGACACACACTCATCCCGCTCTTATTAATGGGTGTTGGAAACACGCTTGACTGTTGTGTTGCCAAAAGCAAAGTGTGTGTGTGTGTGTGTGTGTGTAAGAGAGAGAGAGAGAGAGAAGAGAGACAGAGAGAGAGGAGTCTCACACGTGTATTTATTCAGACAGACTCACACTCCTATTTCCAGAATATGAACAAAACTGAGAGTAAAGAAGGGGGGGGGGGGGGGGCAGAATTGAAGTGTTGTGGTTAAGCAGAAGTAGCGTTCAAGCATGCAGGAGATAAATTGGTTTGGTGAGACAGAGAGGGTTAGAAATGTAGAGAGTAAATGAGGATGCACCTCAGGGAGACCATGGAAAAAGCAAAAGAATTGAAAAAAGACATGCAGAAGAATGTAGAATATTAGAACTGAGGCCAGGTCTTATATAGGGAGAATAAGAAGTGGCCTGAACAGGAAACAACAGAACTTGGGCTTCTAGTTCATTCCTTGGTGAAGTCATCAACCTTCATGATTGCAAATCAGTGTGTTTCTGTTGGTTTTGCCTTAAAAATCAGTGCTTAGCCCGTACAAGTTTTGAGAAAGTAAACCTTGTGCAGGTTGAGGAATAAAACGGCGTGTTGCTGTATGCTGCTCACATACAAAGCACCGAACAAGCTATTCTGTGTTTTAAAAAATGAATCATGTATTACAGAGCGGACGTCTCAGAACGACAACTCCGCAGCAAGAGCACCTCCTAAGTGCATCTAGTGCTAATTTGTGTGTGCAATTGAAATAAAAAAAAAAAAAGCAATTTAAACCTGACGATGTGATCTGTATTTCAAATGTCAAAGATTCTTGCCAATTATATGATTTGGAAGTCTGCATCCTGATACATAAAATGTACACATGTGAGCTTTCCTAGGATACAAACGTATCCCGAATGTATCATGAATTACTTCCCTAAATGCTCCTGCAGATGATTGATGAGTAAATTTGTTTGGGTACGTCTTGTTAAACGAAGCCCACTCTTGGTAGACCTTTCCCCTAGTACCATTACTTCCTGTTGGTCCTAATCTTAGGCTAGTACAAAAAAAAAACATACAACTGTAACCTTTGGTACAGGACTCGCAGAGAAAGGGAAAAGCATTCAGCACCAGTCTTTGCAAAGTGATGAAGCGTGACTGTCTGAGTGTGTGGAGCAGCATATAGCAGATATCCCACCCAACACAGTCATGGCAGTAATGTGAAGAACATGTTTGGGGGTCTCACGACTGTTATCATGGCTCTGTGTGGATTAGGGATGGGGTCTTTCTGTCTCCATGAGCCCTGCAGACCCCCTAACTCAACACAAATGGCACATGCCACGTGGCATTCACAAACTGCCACATGCGCTCATACACGCAAGTGTGGAATTAATTAAGCCACTTATTAATCCAGCATTGGGTGTAGGGCAGACTATAAATCTCTCACTCTGTCTCCTCTACTGCTGCTGTTGGTTCTGATCTAGTTTATACAGCAGCTGCATGCACTACAGCCTCTTTAAATTCGGATTTAACCGTTCTTCTGGCTGAGGGGGGAATTGCAATCTCTCATGTCAACTCCACACTAGCAGTGTCCACAAAAACCAGCCATGAAAATGGAGAAAGATTGACTTCAATCAAGCTGCTATAAAAAGAAAAAAAAGAAAAAGTAACTTCCGTGAAGTTGGATTAAAAACCTTGAACCCAAGAGCGAAAATCAAAGCGAGTTGGAGTGGGCACTTTGAAAGCACAGCTGCTTGGATGCCCTAGAAAGGCTACTATATGTAGGAGTGTGTATATGTGTGGAGCTGAGGAGGCAGCTGCTTTGGCACTCACATGACACCCTGCCGCACAATCCAGCCGAGAACTCTCTGGATTATTTGCATTTATAGTTTGTTCTGCCCAAACAGAGAGAGAGTGAGAGAGAGAGAGAGAGAGAATATTAATCAGGAATGTGGTATTGGAACACAGCTCTATATAAAGTTGTTCTATGTCGTTGCAGTTACTTAGTGGGCTAATATTTTAACAAGTACAGCCTTTCCTTTTGTGGCCTCTCTAAAGCCAAGTCCACCAACACATGCCTGAATACTAGTACAAGATTGGACTTGTCTGAATTGACAGTGACGACGTTTACATGGACAGCAGTAATCTAATTATTGACCTTATTCTGAATAAGACAATATTGTGATTAAGGTGTTTACATGAGTCCCTTTCATAATACTCCTTTCATGTTCCTCTTTTACATGTTATAGAACATAGATCGATTAACGACACACGTCATTACGTCCCACGGCACGCCGTCTGACGTTCCCTCCAGAATTTCAGAATTTGTCGTGCTATATGTGCAAATAGATAACTGCTTGAAACCGTGGGCTGCTTCCCAAACCTCGTACTTACCTACTACATAGTAGCCGAAATACTTGTATTTCAGATGCAGCCGTGCTCTCCTGTTTGTCGTCAAACGGTTGAGCACTGCCGTGTGTGTACGTGTCCTGTCACCGAATGCGGTGAAAACTCTCACACGATGTTAATAGTGTGATTAAGGTGTATACATGTCTGTAATGCACGTCGACTAAAACAGGAATACTCCACATGTATTAATTCCATTTGTGTTTACTTCGAGTATGACTATAGTTGGATTAAGGTCATCAGTAATCACATGCTTTAAGTAATCACAGTAGTTTACATGCTAGTTTCTTAATCAGAGTATTGTCTTAATCAGATTAATATCAGATTATTGTTGTTCATATATACTGTCCATGTAAATATACTGAGTGAAGTTGTCTACTTGTTTTATTTGGCTGCATGTTGTTGGTGCACATCATTCATTTGTTTATCCTATTTACATATGGATGCGGTCTCACAGACACTCGAGTTTTTCAAAGGGCGGATATTATAATGACATTGACATTTGAAGAGAACTTCACCAAATACTATGAACGTCTTTTGATTAAAAAACCCCCCTGACCCCACCTTTAATGCTTGAGACTTCATGACATACTTGTATACACACTAGTTGTGGTTTTAATAATAATGTGCAGTTGCACACCATTACATTGGCAAGCACGAAGAGTAGACATTCCCAGCATGCATTTCTGAGACCATATAAATGAAGAAATTAAGGAAGCCTTTCTCTTGAGGTAGAAGTGTTTTGGCCTTATCCTGCCCTCATCCCCGTTCTTACAATAAACAGATGCAGAGACAAGTGTTGTGAACAGTGGAGGTAGTAAAACTTTTCATCTCTGACTGAACAGTGGGAATGTGAATGCCACCCAGATACACACACACACACACACACACACACACACACGGAGACTCCCTACCTGCACTTGATGACCTAAAACAAAACCACAGAAAGGCGAGGACAGCTTGCTCCACAGATGGCCAGTGTGTGAGCTGTTGGGGTTAACAGTGTATTTCATGCATGACCACTTATATATCAACTTGGGTGTATTGGGTCATTACATATAAATGCATGAGGTGAGAGAGAGCATTTGAGCATTTGAAATCTGATCATTCTTTTTACTCAAAGCTCCAGCTGTGTAGCCAACCAGTGCACTCTGTTCAACGACTGTGCTGAAGGTTCTTTTAACTAGCTACAGAAGCTGAAGTAGTACATTCCGGTTTAAAATAAAGATGAACACACTAATTTCATCAGGAAAATATAAGCAGTAATACGATTTGCAAATTTACACACAGTCAGGATTGTTAAGTCATCTTAACTGTAATATATTGTTACTATGGTGATGTGGTTAAACAGCTGAAAGAGAATGAGAAAAATCTGATCACATATCGTCAGTTCTTTTATTATTGTTATTATAACTGATGGGTTTTTTTTTCTCAGCAAAAGCAAGTCTTATTTTGTTTTATTCCACACCCCCATCACTGTCATAATTAAATGAAGTTTAAGTTTGCATTTCATCATAATAAATGCTAGTATTGTTACACCGTCTAGTACTTACATTAGATGCCTTTCAGAGAGTAGCAGTTTCCAAAGAGGCTTGAATACCAGTTTGGAGTGGTGGTATGTGTCACTGTGTCAGCTGGGGTCACAGCTAGTGTCATGGGGAGTCCTTAGACTTTGGAATGGTGCTGGGGGGGAGGGGGCTGATGGTATGCAATCTGTTCCTTACTTCAGTGGTGGCCCTTACACACATAGTGGGGTTTTGTGATTGTGACTTTTGATCATTTGATCAGACTAGTACTATTATCTCCCCTTGTCCAGCATGGCACCGCAGAGGACCCACGTCTCTTAGTGACTTCATCGTTGAGGCAACCAACCCATGAATGTTGTGACAGCTGGTCCCCACCCTCCTCAAACACACACACTCACATCTCATTCATTTACAAACATCCTTTTAGTTACATTGATGAGAGGTTGGGTGATTGTCAGTGGACCATATGGCTCTCTGCCACGCTCATTGATAATTCACATTATTGATTGTTGTTTCTTTCGGAAAACCCTTCAGTGGGTCTCAGTGGGCTCCTGTAGGTGATTAGGCCGGAAGGCAAAAGTGAAAGGCATTCAAAGGGACTAGCATGTGTAGCTGTGCAAATGGTGGATAATGTGGCTTTTAATCTATTTAAATGCATGGGGGATTATTTTCCTGTATAGCGCTAGGGGTCAAACGATTATCTGCATTTCTCAATAGTTTATTTTAATCCGTCTAACACAAGCCCTAATTGTTCCCCTCTTTTCCTCTTTTTGATTTCATTTTTTGATTAATATTACAAAAGATGTTCTTTAGGATAAAAGAACCCAATACATTTTTAATTAAATGTTGGAGGGTCTCCTATGGGATATATATAAAAAAAAAACACTTTCATTTTTACGGTCCATCCAACACTAAATAATACTGTTTTTATGGGAGGATATCTATATATAATATATGCATAAAGCCTGAACACTGATTGTTTAGCAAAATACTGTATAATTAGACTGAAAATATTAGGAAAGAAATGTAAACAATATTCAATATAAATGCATATGTAATTTATTAACAGACATACAACACATTGTTAGTAATTACATAAATAATAAACTATATATAAAAGATACATAAAATAGTCAAATAAAAAATTGTCAGATAATTGTAAACAATTTATTGTAATTTCGTATGCTGTGATTAATAATTACATCATGTAAAGCTTATACACATCATGTCTCATAGCAACAGAAATGCAAATATAGTATGTAGTTTCAAGTGAATATTAGTAAATGTTCAGATTTTTGGATATATTTAACCACAATATATTCATGAAAGTGTCCCGTTGGTGCTTACTGGGTTAAATTGCATTCTATATGTGTATATATTGTATCCTTTACATGATATCTCTACATTTTTCTCTTAGAAAATGACTCTATGGTTTATAATGACTTCTCCAGAGGAAGCGAATTATAGATAGGGTGAGCTTTTTGACCCCTGGGCTATGAGGACACACACATTCTGGTTTTATTTTGGTACTCCAGTGTTATCTCAGAATTTGCAGTACAATAAAACAGGCCATGTGTGTGTGTGTGTGTGTGTGTGTGTGTGTGTGTGTGCATGCACCTGCAGAGATGCCTAAATGTGTGTGAAAGTGTGTACAGCACCATGGAGAATGTTCCCATTAGCTACAGTCATGACTGGGGAGCAGTGACAGAGCAGGAAGAGAGGCAGAGGGAGACTGAATCGTGGCAGTTTTGTCAGAAATAAGAAATAACGTGTCATTCTTTAGTCATTCATTTTTCTGGAGCAGCAGAAGACATGCGTAAAAGAGTAAGAGAGAGATGGGAGGATGGGATGACACACTCGAGGAGTTTGAGTTGAATTAGCAGCGACATAGTGTCAGATTTGTTTAATGGCTAACGACTTACATATAGCTAGTAACGGGCCATCGGCAGGGGAGAGAGAGCAAATATTATTACAGGATCAGAGAGACATTGATTATATACACACAAAGGTGAAGTTCAGTTAGTCTCTTTCTCATCCTGAGCTACAGGAAAACGGTCAGAACTTAGATGCTTTTCCAAGCAATGTTTACTGCATTACAGAGCGCACGCGTGTAAAGCCGGGTTCACTCTGTACGATTTTGGCCACGATTTGGTCGTCTGACACAAATCTGCAGTCTTTGATGGCTAGTGTAGTAAACCGCCGTTACGATCGAATTTGTCCTCCGATTAAATTCTGGCCGTGTCAGAAGATTTGAAGCACAGTCCTGCAGTGTGGCTTCTACTCCGTACCAGTCTTTCTTGCGTGCGTACGCTATTCACGTCTTGACCGTCGTACAGTTCGACATTAAAGACGACTGAGATCCTACAGTGTGATATGTCTTACAGCGGGGATCGTGTCCGTACAGTCTGACCAGCGACAGTCGCAAAGGACTATTAAAAGTCGCACAGTGTGCACCCGGCTTTTGACATGAAAGAGATTAGTTCTACACAGTTAAAGAACATTGTGGATTCATCCACCTAGAGATTTGAGCTAATGTTCAAATTGTCATCTCTGTGTGAGGCTCTTAATTCTGCCTGTCAATAAGTTAATATCCTCACTATCCTACAGTTTTAAACCCATCATCGTTATCTCAAAATTGCCTTTATCTGACTCAAAGAAGAACAGCCTAATTTGATTGCCTATATCGTTCCCATCCCCCACTGCGAACACTCCTGTATTAGTGTTTACTTCACTGAAATGAGGGTGTGTGTGTGTGCGTGTGCGTGTGTGTAGGGGTGATGGGGTTATTTTTCTGTGGTATAGTGAGACAGTGTGCTGTCTTCCTATAGAGAAATGGACTGAATAAGGAAGTGAATGAAGGGTGCATTGGTCTGATTGAAGTACAGTTATGTCTCAGTGACTTCAGCACCCTCAAGGGATCAATGTCGTAGATAAATTAGACCTACAAAGAACTCTCTCTCTCTCGCTCTCTCTCTCTTTCTCACACACACACACACACACACACACACACATTTATTTTCCTTGTACGTTCCACCCAGACACATAGACATAACTATACAGACTTTATACTGAAGGTCTAATCAGAGCTTAACATATTCTACTCTAGTATAAACCACAGTATTATATCAAGATGCATTTAGTGTAGTTATCCTTAGCTATTCAAAGGTGGTAAATAGATGGCAACAAAAGTGAGTACACCCCTAAGTGAAAATGTCCAAATTGGGCCCAAAGTGTCAATATTTTATGTGGCCACCATTATTTTCCAGCACTGCCTTAACCCTCTTGGGCATGGAGTTCACCAGAGCTTCACAGGTTGCCACTGGAGTCCTCTTCTACACCTCCATGACGACATCACGGAGCTGGTGGATGTTAGAGACCTTGTGCTCCTTCCACCTTCTGTTTGAGGATGCCCCACAGATGCTCAATAGGGTTTAGGTCTGGAGACATGCTTGGCCAGTCCATCACCTTCACCCTCAGCTTCTTTACCAAGGCAGTGGTCATTTTTGGAGTTGTCTTTGGGGTCGTTATCATGCTTTAATAAGGGAGGGGATCATGCTCTGCTTCAGTATGTCACAGTACATGTTGGCATTCATGGTTCCCTCAATGAACTTTAGTTCCCTTAGTGCCGGCAGCACTCATGCAGCCCCAGACCATGACACTCCCACCACCATGCTTGACTGTAGGCAAGACACACTTGTCTTTGTACTCCTCACCTGGTTGCAGCCACACACGATTGACACCATCTGAACCAAATAAGTTTATCTTGGTCTCATCAGACCACAGGACATGGTTCCAGTAATCCATGTCCTTAGTCTGCTTGTCTTCAGCAAACTTTTGCGGGGCTTTCTTCTGCATCACCTTTAGAAGAGACTTCCTTCTTGGACGACAGCCATGCAGACCAATTTGATGCAGTGTGCGGCGTATGGTCTGAGCACTGACAGGCTGACCCCCCACCCCTTCAACCTCTGCAGCAATGCTGGCAGCACTCATACGTCTATTTCTCAAAGACAACCTCTGGATATGACGCTGAGCACGTGCACTCAACTTCTTTGGTGGACCATGGCGAGGCCTGTTCTGAGTGGAACCTGTCCTGTTAAAGCGCTGTATGGTCTTGGCCACCATGCTGCAGCTCAGTGTCAGGGTCTGGGCAATCTTCTTATAGCCTAGGCCATCTTTATATAGAGCAACAATTCTTTTTTTCAGATCCTCAGAGAGTTCTTTGCCATGAGGTGCCATGTTGAACTTCCAGTGACCAGTACTGTGGTTTATACTAGAGTAAAATATGTTAAGCTCTGAGTAGACATATTCAGTCAGTGTTATGAAAGGGAGTTGTGTTGTGTCAGTGAGCAGTAGACGTCTCAGTGTTGTGAAGGCAGTATTACGAGTCTGCACTGCAGACAAAATAAGACGATGAGTGTGTTTTCTTTCTAAGGCTGGGAAAGTTGACACAGTTCTGACACCCTAAGAGAGAGAGTAAACAGGCAGACAATAGAACCGCTCTTGTTCCCACGGTGACCCCCAAAGACCCCTGTTCTGATTGGAAATGATAGGGAACAACATGGCGTAAAAGTCACTGGAGCAGAATGTAGGGTCAGTTATAAAGTTTCAGACAATAAGTGTTTAAACGAAAGTGCAGTCTGGAGCCCAGGTGCAAGCCAGGATAAAACTATATTTCTTTTGGACATTTATTGTAAAGATTAGTGCAAACCAGGCAGAAAAGCTTTGTATGTGCTGCTGACTTTCCTCCTCCAAAGCAAAACAGATTGTAGATTTAACCTTTTATCTGTCCTTCTGTCTCTGTCTCAGGTGGTGGTACCCACACGGGTTGGCCAAATGTATGTGTATGACACGGGGAACGCAGAACAGGATGAGTATGATGTCCCCCGACACCTGCCTACCTCCCAGGACATATATGACGTTCCACCTACCCGTGGACAATACAACCAGCAGGTAACTGAACATTAAGCACACGTCATTAACATCAAATGTATCGCATCAGTTGAGGTATAATGACCACGGAGCATACAGTTTTGGTGAAAATGAGGTAAATAACAATATTCACACGAGCTATCAAAGAATTCTAGTGTCATGCTAATCAGTCAAGCAGCTGCTCAACACCCTTTATGTAAAAATCAATCAATTTGGTCTGTGTGACCTAGCACAATGAAGGTAAAAGAAACTTTGCCATACTTTTCACCTAAAGACTGCACAACCCATTGTACTTTCACTTGAGCCACAGCAGTACACAATGCCTCAGCTAGGTGAGCTACCCAGAACTTCAGTGAGCTAAGTGCTCAGTCCAGCCACCTGGACTTCAGTGAGCTAAGTGCTAATATGGCATTGCCGTATTTATATCTGCAGTTTGATATCCAACCTTCTTGTCCAATAAAGATTTTTTGTGTCACAAATGTGATTGACATGAGTGTGTGTATGCGCAGGTTGATAGATGGCTGCCTTTTTCTCTCTTAGAGCAGACATTCTACCAGGCATCATTTATCTAAGCGTTTCCATTCTCATCAATGTTTGATGTGCTTTTCACTATTAAATCCATGCTATCTCACTGTCTCCTTTTGCTCTCATTCTCATTCCCTTACTCTTTCTCTCTCTTTTTTTTTTCTCTCAGTCTGTATTATCAAACTCATATTGGATTGGAGTTTATTTTTGGAGGAGGTCATGCGTTACTCGCAGGGGAAGCACATATTTCAGTGGCTAGAGGCATTCGAAAAAGAAGGTCGACTTTGTTTGTGTGTGTGTGTGTGTGTGTGTGTGTGTGTGTGTGTGTGTGTGTGTGTGTGTGTGTGTGTGTGTGTGTGTGTGTGTGTGTTTCTGAATTTCTTTTCAATTTGTGTGAAGCAAAATGTCCATGGTACAAAGTCTGTGTGTACACTTGTGAGCTTGAAATGGCAAGATCTGTCCCACTGTGTCTCTCTCTCTCTCTCTCTCTCTCTCTCTCCACACACACACAACCTCGGGATGCAGCTAGAGAGTGAAGGAAAGAGTGGGGAGAGAAAAGGAAGCTACAGAGAAGGAAAGAGTAAGGGAGAAGGAGATAAAGAGTGCATGAGAGAGTACAGATAAGGCATCTGTGTGGCAGAGAAGGTGTTTGGTTTGTACCAGGTTGTGATCAGACCCACTATAGAGACAGAAAATGGGAGAATAACAGTGGCACTGGGTTCTATTATATGTATCAGCACTCCCCTGACTTTTATTCATCCAGCTGCCTCAATAATCTCTCTGTTCTAGTAGGACATGGAGAATATTCACTCGTTCTCTCTTCTACCCACTTTTCCTCATGTGTACGCGAAGAGAACGATATAGAGCTGAAGTGAAATAACAGAGCAACACAAATGTTTAGATGAAATATCTGTGTACAAACGATGCACACAGTAGTGTAATAAGTTATCATTGTGGTTATTTTTAGGTGGAGATACATGCATACGTCTTCATTAGTGTGTGTGTGTGTGAGTGTTTTATTTTCTTTCTTTATTTAAATGACATTCCGGCTTAAAATGATGTACACTGCATTCCCAAACTGTACGTGTCCCGTTTGTTGGAAATGTACTGTAACGAAATTTAAGCTTCATTTGTAGCATAAATCACATGCTGTTCATTGGGTGTGTATGCAGCACTTCACTTTTTTTCTACATTTTGTTATGTTACAGCCTTATTTCCAAACAAACTTCTTTCACGTTGTCATTACGGGGTATTGATTGTAGAATTTTGAGGGAAATAATGAATTGAATGCATTTCGGAATAAGGCTGTAACACAACAAATCGTGGGAAGAGTGAAGCGCTGTGAATACTTTCTGGATGCACTGTACATAGGCGTTAGTGTAGATGTGTTTATTGTGTTGTATGTTACTAACCAGTGTATGCCAGTGTATTTGATACCCAGATGAGGACAGGTTCCCTTCTGAGTCTGGTTCCTCTCAAGGTTTCTTCCTCTTATCATCTTAGGGAGTTTTTCCTCGCCACCATCACCACCATCTTGCACAATAGGGATAAATTCACACACTTAAAATCTCTATCCTGTGTTTATATATTTCTGCAAAACCGCTGTGAGACAATGTCCATTGTTCAAAGCACTACACAAATTATTCAAATGTAATTGAATTGTATGCACTGTTAATGTCGTGTTATAATGGTAGCCATGAAAACAACTTGAGAAGTTTGAGTTGTCTTTGCAACTCGATGACGCTGTTGGACTGGGGTGTGAAGAAATAGTTTAAAATTAGCTACAAGCACCTTGTCAGTGGAAAATGGCTATGTGGCGGGTAGCAGAAGGACTAGTGTGAGGGATGGTGGGGGATTAAGTGTAGCAAATCTGCTGATTGTTCCCATCAGGTCCAGTCTTCCGTCACGCACCACTGATCTCACTCGTGCATGTGGGTGTGTGCAGGTGCGATATGGGATTCTAAGTGGCAGTGGAGCTTTATCGTGTTTATCATGTGTATGCTACCCTGACTCTTTTTCATCCAGCTACATCAATCATTTCTGTTCCACCATGATATGGATGAGAATGGTGGGAGGATAGGAGCAGGAGGACAAAGAAGAAGAAAAAAATCAGTGACTGTGGGGAGTTCGGTGTACAGGGGCATTCGGGGAAGGGAAGAAAAAATAGAATGTCCATAAAAGTTCCTTCATATTTTTGGTGTGTTTGTGCTTTTTTTTTTATACTCAGTGACTCAATGACTGATGTTTACAGGTATATGACACTCCTCCCATGGTAATGAAAGGACCAACCAGCAGAGATGTGCAGGGAATCTATGACACCCCTCCTAGTGTGGACAAGAACCAGCTACTCTCCCAGCAAATGGTGAGACGTGCATACATACACAGAGACACGGCTCGGTGAGATAAAACTAATGCAGGACACCTACCATCTTTGAGCAGGAGAGCTCTCTCGAAAGAGACAAGTTTATTAGTTTAGAACCAAGTGAACTACTATGATAAATATTGTCGTTGTGGGTTAGTGCATTTAATAAGAATGCTGTGGCCTTTCAGATCCTGGATAATGACTGGAAAACATTGGCTCTGTCCAGCAGTTCATGTTTCTGGTACCAGCTGGTTTTATGGGCACTATAGTGGATTATTATCAAATGTAATAACTGTTTGACCTGTGTGTTAAAGGCTAGGTTGCCAAGAAGTTTAAATTACACTAGACGTATTTGTAATGAGCAATCTGTACTCCCTCCCAGGTGTATGACATCCCCCCATCTGTGAGTAAGGACATTCCAGATGCGCTCATCAAGGAGGAGACCTACGATGTCCCACCTCATTTTGCCAAAATGAAGAATCCAAGTCTAAACGCCGCCAATCCTGAACCATCAATACCTGAAGATGTGTATGATGTGCCACCCCCTCAGCTAGCTAGCAAACCACAGGCTGAGGCACAAGAGATCTATGACATCCCCAGCAGCCTGCACCAGGGTGACGTCTATGACTTCCCACGTGAGCGCCCACCAGTTGCTGAGGAATCAGGTGACTATGTCTATGATGTACCACCACAGGTGGTACGTGATGCAGCGGGTGCTACTACAGAGGAACTGACAGTGAGCTTCAAGCGCCTATCTGCTTCCAGCACAGGCAGTACACGCAGTAACTTGTCCACTTCATCCCTGGACACAGTGCCAGTGCGGGACAGCACAGTACCAAGCCGCCTGCTTTCCCTAGACCTTGAGCAGGCCATGGAGCGGCTGTCACGCCTGCAGCAGGCTGTGGATACCTCAGCTTCAATGCTCATGTCCTTTGTCAGTGGTGATTGGAGGAGCCCTGCCCAAATGGATGCCAATTTGCCCGCCATTCGACGGGCATCTGAATGCTTACGAACATCAGTCAGGGAGCTACTGGAATTTTCTCGTGGTGCTGTGGCCAACGCTGCCCAGGCCACTGACCGTACGCTTCAGGCCAAGCTCAGCAAGCAGGTGCAGAAGATGGATGAGGCCTTCCAAGGTCTGCTCAAGCACAGTCAGGCGCTGGACGCCCTGAGCTGGGCTCCTGCTGCTCTCCCAGCACCAGCTGCCAACAGTGGTGGGGACGACCTGGACCGGCTGGTCATGTGTGCCCGTGCTGTGCCCGATGACACCAAGCAGCTAGCGTCCTTCCTGCATGGCAATGCGACATTGCTCTTCAGACGGACGAACAGGCAACAGCAACAGACCTCAGACATGTTGGGTCAGTTGAGCAGCAACAGCTCTAATGTCTCAGCCTATCAGACAGGCACACCTGACAGGACCAACATCCAGTCACGTCCCCTGCCTTCGCCACCCAAATTCACAGCCGAAGAGGAGCCTCCCGAGCGGCCTTATGAAACCACAGAAGAAGGCTGGATGGAGGACTACGACTATGTACATTTACAGGTACAGGAGGCAAATCAATCTAGACTTTTGACTTTTACCATCACCAGTAAATATATTCGAATAATATGGCAACCCAAGGACCCCAATACTTGATGCCTTATTACCACTGCAGCTATACACTATTTTCTGTAACCCATTTAACTTTGAACATCACCAGTAAATAAGTAAATAAATTAATCAAACTACTGCAACATATTTGAATATATGGTGCAGATGTCACAAATGAACGAACCAAGCCCGACATGACCATAACAAGCTCGTCTTGCTTACCCCACTCTACCTCATTTAATAACTCATTAATAATACCTAGCGTATCACTTAATAAGAGATAGAGTTCAATTTGCCAAATCTCGGGAAAGGCTAGAGAAAAGACTAGTGCTCTGGGGTTTTTTGGTCATACGTTCCTTTGGCTGTAATTGTAACTGGCTTCAAGTCACGGTGTGAACCCAGGGTTGCAGGTGGCTTCTCACATGACTGCACTGCTGTCAGTATAAGCAATGGCCCCTGTGCACTCCCTCATGTGGGCTCAACACCTAATCCCCTAGTGTAGTGTTTAAGGTGCCATCATCAATCACGCCTGACCATGTTCTGGCCTGTTTTCTCTTCATAGTCCAAATACACCTTCTCTTATTCCAGCTGCATCGACTTTACTATGTGGTACCTTTTTTCAGACACTACTGCAGACATTTCTCAACCAAAGAGCTTGTTCTTGATATGTGCCAACCCCTATGGTGGCGAACAATGGGGTTGCAGATATTGCAAATGAAAATGACTTTGTCTGCTTAACCCACACTGCCTCCTTGTGGCTATAATAGAAATGACACATGCCAAAATCAGTGCAAACTAAATTGTTTGACCTACATGGATTAAAGTAGGCATGTCGGGGCGGAAAAAAAAAACATGAAACTGCAAACTGTGAAAATTCGATACAAAATGTATTTTAGGAGGGTTCCTTCACCCTTGATTAAATATAACCATAATGAATTTGTTGTCTTTTAGGGTAAGGAAGAGTTTGAGAAGAACCAGCGACAGCTGCTGGAGAAAGGCAGCATCACCAGACACAATAAAACCCAGCTGGAGCAGCAGCAGGTCAGTCACTAACTACACGGCTTTGTGAATGCTTATATATATATATATATATATATATATATCTGTATAATGTATTAATGTATCTTATATTGATGTAATTAGCAAATGAAATGTGATATGTGAGAGTGGAGACTGCTAATCTAAATGCATCAATACACCATGTAATATAATCATAATTATAGTACATCAAATTAAAATGCTTTGCAAGTAACACCAGTGTTAACATGATTAGCAGTGATGCATCAATACTGTACTGAGTACTGGTACCAAGGCTGGTCAAAAATGCTGGGTTGGTTACAGGTCAAACGGGAAATATGATGTACAGTACAGTATTGTCTACCTGCGTAAATAAATTCTGCATGGCTGACTGAAAATGGAAATAATGTACTGTACATTTTCCCTTCATTATTGTTTGCCACCAAAGAAATAAGTACTGAATGGCCATTTGACTGAAGACAAACGAATGGTCTCTGACTTTTGCACAGTATTGTATCTTATATTAAATGACACAGCATAGTGCTTGAATGTGAGCGTGTTGGCATAACGTCTGTGATGTTTTGTATAACTTAGCATCGGAAACTTTCAGACACTCCAGCTCAGTCAGGAATGTCAGTATGAAATCAGTACAACGCAGTACTTTGATATTTGAGTTTTGATATTAGTACTGTATTAAAAACAGGAACAATTGTGAAAATAATGATTTTCTTTCCTTCGCTTCCATCCTTGTAGCTCAAGCAGTTTGAGAGGCTGGAGCAGGAAGTCAGCCAGCCAATCAATAATGACATCTCCGGCTGGACCCCGCCCCCACACTACCCACCGCCATCGCGCAGCAAACTGTGTGCAGGTGACCGGCAGCTGCTGCTGTTCTACTCAGAGCAGTGTGAGGCCAACATCACCACACTGACCAATGCCATCGATGCTTTCTATTCGTCCATCAACAACAATCAGCCGCCGAAGATCTTTGTCGCCCACAGCAAGTTCGTCATCCTCAGTGCCCATAAGCTGGTCTTCATTGGAGATACCGTCTCGCGCCAGGCCAAATCACCTGAGGTGCGGAGCAGGGTGGCACAGCACAGCAACACGCTCTGTGAAAAGCTGAAAGACATTGTAGTTAGCACCAAGACTGCTGCCCTACAGTACCCATCTCCAGGGGCAGCACGGGACATGACAGAGAGGGTCCGCGAGCTGTCTGGCTGTACCCAGCAATTCCGCATGGCCCTCAATCACCTACTCTCCATGTGAAAACAAACATGGCGAGCGTATAGAGACACCGAGATCACACATGCATGGAGTCCCACTTACTTATCCCATGTCCATGCTTTGTGCTTTCTATCCACCCCCCGGCAAGAAAAAAAAGACTATACACACTATCAGTGAATAGTGACATGCGTTGTAAATGAATTTATGTAAATATATAAGTTTCTGTAAGAAGATGGGAAAGTAGTGGGGCAACAAGAAAGGATGAACTGTATAATTTTTTGAACAACAGGAGAAAAAAAAAACAACTGAAAATTTGTTTTTAGTCATCATTCACTATTATTATTGTTATAATGTAATTATTGCCCTGATTATAATAACTGTCATCATTCTTATTACTATTGATGAGATATTAAGGGTGTCTAGAATTTTAAATGTGTATGTAGAAGTACTTAATGCCATTTTTCATCAGTGATGAGGATTTTTAATAAATTTGTATGTTAGCATGAGGGAAGTGATGGCAGCAGACATGCAGCGCTTTGTCCTTTTAATCAACGGGGCTGATTCAGGGTGGGAGCAATGCATTATGGTGAACTGTCAGGCAGACTGTACACGTAGACTGCTTAAATGAGGGAACGGTAATTCAATTTGCTAAAATATTCTAATGAAACGGGTTGGATTTTGAAAACCATGCTTATAAAACCTGTGGGGAAAGAGTAGATCTTTATGACTGTTAAGTAGTTTCATTCCAAACATGCTTGTTATTCCTTTCAGTAGGTTTGCTGACCTTTCTCCCACTCCGGTCATAGTCTGCATTTTTGAACAGGTTTCTGTGACTTGCGGTGCACTGTTCCAGATTTTTCCTATGTTCTAGATAAGGCTTTGTATCTAGCAGCATGCCAAAGCCGTTCTCCAGTGCAGTGCTATACCCTGCTGGACAGGGTAATATTCGCCAAGGGGTTCTGTTTAATAGCTGAAAAAGATTTTTCCTCTAGGCACATTCCTGACCATTAATGTCTTTTAATCATGATGGCAGGTCTGTTCCTATGAGTAGGCTCTTTTTCTTTTAATAGCTCAGTAAATATGTTTAACCACCTCATAGTGTATTAAAATAGTACATTTTATTGAACCCCTAAAGCTCAGCTAAGAGTAAGTCTCTTTCGCTATACTGTAATATGGCAACAACTATGTTGTGTTTTCGCTCACCTTTCGCGAAATGTTTTTCACTGGAGGGCAATGTTGAGAAGAAATCCATCTGCCTCAAATGTTTCCTTGGTTTTAACACCCTATTGGTTGTATTTTGAATATCAGAATATGTCGGCAGAAATAAGTCGGTGAACATGTTTATACATTTAAGTACTACATGTTGTGCATATAGTCAGAATCCCTATTCAGTTAGAAAAAAAGGAGCACAGTGAAAATAAATATTGACTTGGTATTTGTTGTAATGTTATTTCATTCTCAAATCTGTGTTTAAGGGTTTGGAATATCTCTGCGATGTTAAAAAAAAACAAAAAAAACATACTGTAAATTGCATAACTGGAAAATATATGTTTAATATATTTTCATTAAAAAAATTGATCAAGCCAATCTGATCTCTGTCTAACTCAACTTGTTCACAAAGAATGGGAATATTGTTACATAACAAAATAGCATTAAAAAAAAAAGGCTTAGTTTGAACGTTACTTATTGTAAAGTGTAACCATGCTGCTTTCTGTATCTTACTTTCATTTATTTTAGTTCCTAGGGTCTAGTTGACCTACAAGCCTCATAAAAGTATTATTTGCAGATGGTGGGTGTCAGACTGAACCTCCTACTGGTTAAGATGCTCTCTTTAAATATGATATCTATGAGTTACGTTTGCTATGCTTTATGATATATGACCAAGCCTACAGTATAGAGCTTCTCTTAACTCCTAGGTGTGATATGAAAGGCTACTCACAGTTAATGAAGAGAAGATGCTTAGGCAATTCTTCACTACTTCTACTACTGGCAGTAGATTAAACTGGGACGCTTGCTGCCGAGGCGGTTAGGTTGAGCTGACTGCAAGTCACTCTTAGTGTACTTATTTTTGCTCAGCCAGACAGACAGCATTTTTTTTTGCAACCTTTTGTAGCTTTTTTGTAGATGCATTTTTGTTGAACAGTTCTTGTAAATGAGTAAAGCAAATATATTTGGCAACCACAAAACAAATAAAATATTGGAGTAATATAGTATCTCTTTCATTTTCATTTAAAACACTGCTGTGCTTGGAAAACAATGGACATTAAGCATTTTCGGGGGCCAAGCAAACTTGGTGAGCCGCACATTCATGCATGTGCTACAATTGTTGCATAAGTGATCACAGGTAAGCAGAACCATAACTATAGGCAAAAGGATTCAAGAATGATTTGTAGTTTCATGCATTTGCCATCACATTATTGGAGAACAGTTTTGAATATCAGAGTTCCTTTGATAACTTTTGCTTAGACCGGGCTTCTTTAGATTGTGTCTTTTATTGTTTTGCACAAATAAAAGTATACACAAAATATATAAGAATACAAATATACAGTTTTTACCGGTAAGTGGCATGGTCACAAAATGTGTTGCATAGTCTCAGGGCAAGGTCCTACGTTCCTAGATTTGCATCATTGTGCAAGGTGGTTGCTGAGATACAGTCTCACTTCCTGTTTGGTGGCTTCGCTGTGAGATTGGATGGCCCATTACAGTCAAACCATTCGGAGTATTCAAAATTCTTTTAATAACTTTTGTGAGGCTGATGACATGTGCCAAATTTGGTGATGTGATTGGGCAAAATTTATAGGAGTAGTAAAAAAACTAAATCCAAAAATTTTTGACAAAATCCAAAATTGACATCATAGTTTAACTCGTCTTGACTCAGAGAATTTTGGACACATGGTTCAAAAGTTCTGACCCAATTAGGCCCAAATTTGACCCTAGCCACCTTCGGTGCTTGGCCCCCTAATACGTTTTAGGTAGTGCTGGTCAGGAAATAGAAGGCGAGCGCCAAAAATGCCTTAAGAAGACACAACAATGTTTAATAATTCAAATATTAGATATACAGTTTTTTAAAAGATTTTTTATAGCGTTTCTATATGTGTCCTTTGTGAAGTTGTTGTTACTTTTGTTTTTTAATCAGAAACTTAAAATCTTTTCCAAATACTACCAGTCTTGTAAAATACTTGAGTAATTGTTCTTCCTTAGAAGCATTATTTGGGGGTAGTATTTCTGCCATTACTTCAGAAATGGCATATTTGTATATCTACTTATTATTTACTTGAGTATAGTAATTATTTACTTATTATTTTTACTAAATATATTTCCAGGAAAAAATAATTACTTTCTTTCTTCTCCTTACCTTAAATATTTACACCTACAAGATACTCATTACAAATCTTGAAGATCTTACAGTGGTGCTTAAAATTGTCAAGTGGTGCTTGAAAGGTGCTTGAAAGTTTCCATATGAAGTCCTGAAAGTACACACAGAGAACCCAATTGAACAAATTAGACAAAAATATTACTTGGTTATTTATTTATTGAAGAAAATGATCCAATATTACACATCTGTGAGTGACAAAAGATTTTTAACCTTTGCTTTCAGTATCTGGTGTAGCACCCTTGTGCAGCAATGACTGTAAACTAACATGTCCACTGACTGTTGATCAGTCTCGCACATCGGCTTGGAGGAAGTTTAGCCTATTTTAGAACAGCTTCAGCTCTGGGACGTTGGTGGGTTTCCTTACATGAACTGCTTGCTTCAGATCCTTCCACAACATTTCTATTGGATTATGGTCAGGACTTTGACTTGGCCATTCCAAAACATTAACTTTATTATTCTTTAACCATTCTTCGGTAAAACAACTTGTGTGCTTAGGGTCGTTGTCTTGCTGCATGACCCACTTTCTCTTGAGATTCAGTTCATGGACAGATGTCCTGATATTTTCCTTCAGAATTCACTGGTATAATTCATAATTCATTGCTCCATCAATGGTGGCTAGTCATCCTGTCCCATCCATCCATCCATCTTCAACCGCTTATTCCTTTTTCAGGGTCGCGGGGAACCTGGGGCCTATCCCAGGAAGCATCAAGGGAACCTATCCCAAAGCATCCCAGGAGCCTATCCCAGGGCACAAGACGGGGTACACCCTGGACAGGGTGCCAGTCCATCACAGGGCTCAATCACGTACACACTCACTCACCCATTCATACACTACGGACAATTTATCAACCTACCAATCAACCTACAATGCATGTCTTTGGACTGGGGTATTAAACCGGAGTACGGAATACCCCCGCAGCACAGGGAAAACATGCAAACTCCGCACACACATGGCCCCGGCGGGAATCGAACTCCGGACCCTGGAGGTGTGAACGTGCGAACGTGCTAACCACTAAGCCACCGTGCACCCTCATCCTGTCCCAGATGCAGCAAAACAGGCCCAAAGTGAAAGTGAAAGAAAAAAACCCCCACAAATACCACTACTATGTTTCACAGATGGTATAAGGTTCTTTTGCAAGATTGAAGTGTTTTCCTTTATCCAAACATAACGCTATTCGTTTAAATAAAAAAAGTTCTACTGTATTTTGGTCTCATCCGTCCACAAAACATTTTTTCTATAGCCTTCTGACCTGTTCACGTGATCTTTAGCAAACTGCAGCTGGGCAGAAATGTTCTTTTTAGAGAGCAGTGGCTTTCTCCTTGCAATCCCGCCATGCACACCATTGTTGTTTATTGTTCTCTTGGTGGTGGACTCATGAACATTAAAGTGCACCTATTACAATTTTGAAACGTGCCTAATTTAGTTTCAGAGGTCTCAGACAATAGATTTACATGTACCCAAGGTCAAAAAATACTTTAATGTGCTCATAATTTAAATTGCAGCATTACCTTTTCCCCCCTAGTGTCAAAAATGACCCGTTAAATGATCCGTTCTAAAGGATTCATTCTAAACTCCTACTTTCAGAGAGATTACTCTGCTCTGATTGGTCAGGTGTCCCAGTCTGTTGTGATAGGTCTACCAAGCAGCCAAAGAAGACCCAAAGTGTGCCTTTTTTTAAACAAACCTATGTGGGTTTGTGGCTGTTTGTGGCTTCTTTTAGGAGTCAATAAATAATAAATAATAATAATAATAATAATAATAGGTTGGTCGTTGTTACGACACGAAGGCGGATGCAGGCGCAGGTCACAGACTTTATTAAACTGAAACACTCAGGAAATGCGGACTTCACAGGAACACAGGAAACGTAGCATGTAGCTTAAACATACGACCGCTACTAACGTGTCAACGTCACACTCAACATGTACACACATACACACAAAATCAAGAGCAACGTTCTCAGAAACTCAGGTACTTAAATAGAGAACATAATGAAAGCTGAACATAAACACCTGTGCCCCATTCACTAGGAACGCTCGCGCTAATCCGGAAGCGAGCGCACAAACAACAGTCCATTCAAATGAAGCGGCACAGCGGCCTCCGTCGGCTGTGGCGTGACAGTCGTGCGATTTGATTTTTGGAAACTTTGCACACATTTTTACATTACATTGCACAAACAGATCTATAACACACTACATGAACGGTAATATTTGAAAAATTGTAATAGGTGCACTTTAATATTAGCCAATTGAGAAAGGCCTTTGGTTAGTTACCCTGGGCTCCTTTGTGACCTTGCAGACTATTACATGTTTTGCTCTTGGAGTGATCTTTGTTGGGTGACCACTCCTGGGGAGGGTAACAAAGGTTTTTAATTTCCTCCATTTGTACAAAAGCTTCCTGACTGTGGATAGAGTCCAAACTCTTTAGAGATGGTTTTGTAATCTTTTCCAAACTTTTTTCTGAGGTCCTCAGAAATCTCCTTTGTTCATGCCATGATACACGTCCACAAACAAAAAAAAATGTTCTGAAGATCAGACTTTGATAGATTTCTGATTTTTGTTCTCTTTTGTGAAAAACTGCTGATGTTTTTAGGTCATATTCATGCAGATATATAGACAATTCTTAAGGGTTCACAAACGTTCCAGCACCACTGTATCTCTTCTTGATGCCTCATATGATGTTATCACCTTTCATGCTACACAATGTAATTATTGTTGTAGCTATCAGTATGCATTTGAATATGGATAAGACACTGGTCTGCAATGCGGAACTTGAGGATCAGCACCCTACCTCAGTAAAATATTTCAATATGCTGGAGTAATCAAAGACTGATATAAATTGAGGTGACCCCATTGCTGTAGTAGATATGAATTGTTATCATGGAAAAATCACCATTTACTTTGAAAAAGCATGTCAAAGTCATTAAGTTTAGCTAATTTGCTAAGGTTATATTGTGTTTTTTTTTTTTTTTAAATGATTCTTGCAGCTAGGGAGCAATAAAATTCTACCTAATGGTACATATTGCTTACTTACAGGATTTTTTATTCTGTATTCAAGCTCTAGTTTAATAATTAATTAGCACCCTCTTTTCTGTATCAGGATGACTGGAGGCCAGGATGGATCCAAATTCAGCTAGGTCACTGTAATACACTATATGGCCAAAAGAATGTGGACACCCCTCCTAATTATTAAGTTCATAAAGCCAATCACATCTCCATGCAATCTCCATAGACAAACACTGGCAGTGGAATGGGTCATACTGAAGAACTCAGTTAATTTAAATGTGCCCCAGTCAATTGTAAGTGATATTATTATGAAATGGAAGAATCTAGGAACAGCAACAGCTCAGCAAGGAAGTGGACGACCACAAACTCACAGAACGGGGCTGCCAAGTATAATGTAAAATTGCCTATTCTCTGTTGTATCACTCACCACAGAGTCACAAACTGACACTGGAAGCAACATCGGCACAGGAACTGTGAATCAGAAGCTTCATGAAAAGCTTCAAGCAGCTGCTCAAAGGCTGAAAAGATCATGATGTGCAATGCCAAGCAACAACAGGAGTAGTGTAAAGCACACCAGCACTGCACTCTGAAGTAGTGGAAACATCCATCCATCCATCTTCTACCGCTTATCCTTTTCAGGGTCATGGGGGAACCTGGAGCCTATCCCAGGAATCATCGGGCACAAGGCGGGGTACACCCTGGACAGGGTGCCAGTCCATCGCAGGGCACAATCACATACACATTCACACACTATGGACACTTTAGACACGCCAATCAGCCTACCATGCATGTGTTTGGACTGGGGGAGGAAACCTTCTCTGGCTCCGTCCTCCATTCACTAATCGGCACTCGTACATTCCCCTGCCGCCACGTGTGTTTTCAGAAATTACAAAAAAAAGTTCTACTTTAGAATTGAAAAAATTGTTTCTGTTTATAGAGAATTCAGTGACTATTGAAACTTTTTCCTAAATTTAAATCAAATGTATGTTTTTGTGGAGATTTGACATTTTTACCATGTGTATTTAAGGTTCAGAATTTTTTCATTCTGAAATCTTACTTCTCAGATTTTGTTTAAAAAGTGAAATTTTACCCTACAAAAAGTTCATGGAAAAAAGATACAATGTCAATTTTAAAATACACCACAGGAATAAAAAACTATTATCTAATGTGACATGTCTAGACGTATGTCAATTACGCAAAATTCCTATTCAAATACGTTTGTTAGTGTCCAAGATCTGTATTATATTAAGTCTAGTTTCAGTTCCGTATTCAAAAGTCAGTATAGTAACATCTCACAATAAAACATGAAATGGCTTAATTTCGTCACTTAAAAACATTTATTACTTTTTAATACTTTTAGCAACATTTTTTTTGTACATTTAGCAACATTTTAAAGCCTAAATGAACTAAGGAAGACACAGCAGAGGAATCACTGATCCTTAAGATACCTCCACCAGATCGAGAGGCATTCCTGCTGTTCCACCATGATACATTAGCCTTATAGCCAAAGATAAACTATAATAACCAAATGGCTGTGGTGAAAGATACTGTAAGGAAGAACTACACAAAGGACATGGGTCCACAAGAATAACACAAAGGTCACGGTTCCTCAAGAATACGGAAAGTTCTCACACCTACTGATGGCTTTAATGATAAAAACTAATTGTTTAACAACTTTTTGTGAATGCTCAGCAGTTTGTTTAAGGAAGTGAACGATTCTAAGGAAGTTCACATGTGCCTTTACCGAAAACAAGCACATTGCAAAGTGTTTCCCACAGCAATAAAATATAACACAAAAGTTTAACAACAACAACAACAACACAACAACAACAACAATAATAATAATAATAATAATAATACATGCATAAAATGAAATAACATAAACACCATAATATGAACACAAACCTAGATATAAATGCTTCACAAAGCACTAAATAACAACACAGTGATTTAAGAATAAAGAAATACTATACTAATGATATTATGACACTAAACATTGTGTGGAAATACACATACAATATTTTGCAAGGTGAATGTTTCAGTAACACGATGGATAACCCTAACGGGATAACAGATAAGAAGATACAGTAGATTATAAACAATAACACAACTATAACTTAAATGTCTATACATCCCAACAGGATGTAACAACACTTATTGTTCATAATAACAGCACAATATCTTCCAACAATTTTTCAAGATTATGATGAAAAACATTTATACAGTTCCCTCAGAAACTATTGGAACAGCAAAGCTGTTTTTGCTGTAGACTGAAGACATCCGGGTTTGAAATCAAAACGTGAATATGAGAAAAGTGTTTACAATTTCAGCATTTTTTCCCCCACCAACGCGTAACGTCGGCAAAATATTCTCAATCGTTTGTGCCCCGTTTGTGCTGGTTCGGGCCGTAAAAATTTCCGTTTGTGCTGTTTCGGTTTTGTAGATATTAAAAGAATTTTAATTTATTTTGTAATTAATTTAATTAATAAATTAATTAATTATTTTTAATTAAATTAATTTATTTATAGGTCATTCGGAGGACACTCAGCCCCACACATGCTCCGAATTCACCCCAAATAGTCTCAATCGTTTGTGCTGGTTTGTGCCACTCAAAGGTTCATTTGTGCTGCTTCTGTTTTTAAAATATTAGACATTGAATTATGGTGCGATGACGTCACCAGCACCCCACATGCTCCAAATTTAGTCCAAATCGGCTCGTTTGTTTGTGCTCTGTTTATGCTGGTTTGTGAACATAAACACTTTGTTTGTGCTGCTTCAGTTTTGGAGATATTAAAAGAATATTTATAGGTCATTCTGAGGTCAAAGAACTAGTGTGAGGGTAGAATGGAACCCCATGTATGGAGAGCATCAGAGGCAACAAAGATGATGGATTGTGGAGATCCTTTGCCAAACCATCTGCCACCCTGCGCAAAGCAAAGCAAGAGAGAAATGACTTAGAATTAGATAACAAGGATCCTATTTTGTCACTGCAGATATAATATAGTGCACCTCACAGTGGTAGCATTAAAGACATTGGACTGGACAAGTTTTTCTGTCACTACTGGAGTCAAACACAAATGTTTATGTACAAGTCATTATCAAAGAAGTCTACTAACCCCAGTTTGAGTTTTGATGCAACTGTCTCAGCAGTGAGGAAACTACAGAGACCAAATGTCATGTCTGGCCATATTCAATTCAATTTTATTTGTATAGCACTTTTTACAATAGACATTGTCTCAAAGCAGCTTTACAGAAATATCAACACGGTATACAGATATTAAAGGTGTGAATTTATCCCAACTGAGCAAGCCACTGAATGGCGACTGTGGCAAGGAAAAACTCCTGAAGATGTTTTAAGAGGAAGAAACCTTGAGAGGAACCTGACTCAAAAGGGAACCCATCCTCATCTGGGTAACAACAGATAGTGTGAAATAGTACAGTATTGACTTATAAGAAGTCTGGAAGATTTGAGCTCCATCCAGAGGCAGAAAGGATCTGGATCTCCAGTATCTCCATAAATTCGTGTGGGGCTCGGCAAAAGGAGAGAGGGAGAAAAAAGATTATTATGACTGCGAAGTAGTAAAATAGAATCTAGTCAGGGTAAGCTTGAGTAACAAATAGGTTTTAAGCCTAGACTTAAACACCGAGACTGTGTCTGAGTCCCGAACACTAATAGGAAGACTGTTCCATAACTGTGGGGCTCTATAAGAGAAAGCTCTTCCCCCTGCTGTAGCCTTCAGTATTCGAGGTACAAATCGTTTTATATCAGGGTGTTCTGGGATGGGATGAGAGTTCAAGTGTCCCAGTGGTGCACATGCTGTCAGACTTTTTAATGTTAAAGAGTTGTTGATGTTAATGCGATAACACATTGGCTGACAGAATGCATACAATTCCAAAAGAGGTTGTGAGTGACTTTTCTCTGGCTTTGCTCGGAGCTCTAGTCAAGGCTTTTACTCCTCATCCTGATCTGAAGACCTACATGAATGAGTGTTGTGGGGTCTTACTCAGTAAAGAGTCAGCAAAAGTGCCATCTTGTTTTGTTCAGGTTGATGTTGCACACTGCATCGAGATGATCTGCCAGTGGGACTGCTTGAAGAAAAAAGCCCAAAAACATTGCATTAAAGATTTCTTTGTGAGGTCAATGGCATAGATTCTCAAGTCACAATCCATTCACAATGCAAGAAAGCTACTACACAGTATTACTGTTGTGGCTTTCAGCGAAGCAGAGGGAAATGATAGCTCTGGAGCCCCCCTTATATCAGAAAGGTGCAAGAAATACCTGAAAGCCCGAATTGCAGAAGAGTGTGTAATCATTCTAGATGTAGAGGGTGAGGACCTGGAAGAAGTGGATCCATGTGACCAAACACAGACAGACCTACGGCAGTGGGTGACAGACATATGTGAGGAGAGCAGGTCACTTGCCATGGCTGACGGTGATCATGATAATATGCACTTCCAACCTGAGATTATTCCCAATATAGTTTGGCTTGCAAGCTACTTACCACTCTGGACAGGGGTAATGATCCCTCACTTCCAAAACATCAACATCACCACAAGTTCAGCGAATGTTGAAGCAGACTTCAAAAACTTCAAACACAGGCTTTTCAAGCAGGAAAACCTGCCTATTTGGGTTGATCCATTCATTGCTTGACATCTGTCCTTCATTGAGGGCAATATGCAATTTTTTTCTGCAGAACAAAAAAGTTGAAGGAGGTGAAGAAGATGCAGCTGTTGCAACTGTGATCATCACAGGAGCCAAACCACTACCCACCACAACTTGCAGTGTAGACAGAAAATGAGGAAATGGATGCTTCCTCTTCTGGGAAGTCTGAAATTGTCACAAACATCGATCCAACAGATGAAGACGCTGTTGAAATCTGGAGAGGTTCCACACAAAAAGGGGAAGAGAAAGTCATACCTCTCTCTACTGGAGAGACATGACATATGTGTGTGTGTATACACACATACATGTATATATAAACACACACACATATATGTGTATGTGTATACACACACACACACGCACACATGGCCTATGTATGTATAAACACAGCGCTACAGCAAACAGATTATGGTGCGTGTATTTATTTATGACAATGTTAATATTACAACTGTTGTTCACATAACATGTACAGTTACAAGTAAAAACACTTACCTTGGAGTTCGTGTTACATTTCACACATCCTGTGATCTGCTGTGTCCATTAAAAGTTGAAAACGCACAGTGGATAGGTAACAACTAAGTGAATGCGATTTGTTTTGGCATTTGGATTTTTACCTTGTTACTAAAAAAAAGACAGTCGCAAAAACGAAGCGTTTATCGGCACAAACCAGCACAAACAAAGCACAAACGATTTAAACTATTTGGGGTGAATTTGGAGCATGTGCGGGTCTGGTGACATCATCGAAACCCCCCCCCCCCAAAAAAAAATTACATTAAAATTAAATAAATAAAAGTAATAATAATAAAATAAAACAAACAAACAAACAACAACCCACAGTCAGTGAAATCACCAACATCCTCCACAGAGCAGGGGTGAAAGTACCATAATTCACCATTTAAAGAAGGCTTCTAGAGCAGAAATATAGAAGCCATACCACAAGATGCAAACCACTCTTCAGCAGTAAGAATCAGAAAGCCAGATTGTAATGTGCAAAGAAATAAAGAGATGAGCCACAAAAGTTCTGGAACCAAAATGAACCTTTACCAAATTGATGGACAGGCCAACGTGTGGAGAAGGAGAGGATCTGCTCTGAGAGGATCTGTGAAACATGGTGTAGGTAGTGTCATGGCTTGGGCTTGCGTGGCTGCTTCTGTAACAGGCTCACTAATTTTAACTGATGATGTAACTCATGATGGTGGCAGCAGAATGAATTCAGACGTTTACAGAAACATTTTGTCTGCCAATTTACAGAGAAATGAAACCAAAATAATTTGGAGTAACTTTAGCATGCAGCAAGACCATTCAAAACATGCCGCCAACTCAACAAAGGACTTCATCAGGGGGGGAAACGTGGAAGGTTTTAGACAGGCCAAGTCAATCACCAGACCTTAACCCAGCCATGCATTTCACCCCCTGAAGAGAAGCATGAGGGGAGAAACCCCTCGAACAAATAACAACTGAAAGAAGCTGAGGTAAAAGCCTGGAAAAGATGAAACACTTCTATAAGTAAACACCACAAAATAAATCTGAAATCCGAAACTCTCATCTCAAATCCATAATTTGATCTCAAGCCCAAATGTCTTTGGTGTATGGCGCAAACAAATGAATTGGTCTTGCCGTTCCAATAGTTTCGGAGGGGACTGTATGTACTCAGTTTGCTACAGGAATGTCTGTGCTGTTTTCCTTTTCTTGGTAATGCCTCTTTTTCTCGAAAATTCCTGATGCAATTGTGTTCACACAGCAATTATGTACAGAGACAGTTTTACTCAACTCCTCTGTTGCTCTACAAACAGATACTCTATAATAACCAAATGGCTGTTGGTGAAAGATACTGCATGAACAGAGCACATAAATACACAGACAACATGGTTTCTCAATAATAGTGAAGGTTCTGCCATCTGTTGATGGCTTTAATGGTACAAAAATTTGGTTAAACACTTTTGGTAATTGAAAGTGGTCTGTTTTAAGGAAGTGAACAGTTCTAAGAAAGTGAAAATGTTTCTTTACCGAAAGCAAGCACACTGTTATTTCTACAGCATTTTTCTAGACAAATTCAGAAAATGCTTCACCGAGCAATAAACTATAATAAAACAATTTAGCCTTATAGCCACAGACACCCTGTAATGAATGGTTGATGGTGAAAGACACTGTAATAAAGGACCACACAAATCCATAAAGGATATCCTCAAGAATAGTGAAGGCAATGAAATATAACACAACAGTTTGTCAATAATAATACTAATGTTAATATAACGTACGCATAAAATAAAATAGTATCAACACCATTTAATATGAACACAAACCTAGATACAAAATCATAAATGAGTCTCAGTCTAAAAGTAATACAATCTAGTGGATTATCATATACACAATATCAGGCAAACAGGAGTTACCAAATGTAATATAACACCCTTCAATGTGCTTCACAAAGCAATAAAATACAACACAGCAGTTTAAGAAGAATAAAGAAATACTACACTAATGATATTATTACACTTATACATCATGTGGTAATACACATACAAATTTTTGCAAGGTGAAAATACAGTCTCAGTTACATGATGGATAACAGATAAGAACATACAGTCGATTATAAACAATAAAACAGTTATGTAACTGTAACTTTAAAGGTCTATGTATTAAATCCAAACAGAATGTAACAGCACTTATTGTTCACAATAAACAGCACAATATCGTCCAACTGTATTTCAAGATTATTATGAAAAACATTTATACGTATTTATTCTCAGTTTGTTACAGTAATGTCTGTGTTGTTTTCGGTTTCGTGATGATGCCTCTTTTTCTTGAAGATCCCTGATGCAATTGCATACAGGAAAGGGTTCACACAGCAGTTAAGTATACAGACAGTTTTGCTCAAATCTCCGGTTGCTCTACGAATCAATTTCAGTTGAGTATAGACAGCTGGAGATGATGCCATAGTTAGAGTAGTAGCAATGTCAATCATGTTGATAACATGTACAGGTGTCCAGAAAAGAAAGAAAGCTGTAACAATACTGATTACAAGCCTTCTCATCCTCTGCTCCTTTCCTTAATGTTTTAACCTCCTTGTAGCAAAAAAAATTTTTTTATTAAAAAAAAGAACAAACAACCAACACCACCTTTAAAAAAAAAACTTTAACCTTTCCAGAGGGTAATTATTATGGTCCTCTGGCACCTTAAATATCCCTCTTGAACTGAACATCTTGAATGAAAAGAATGGGCAAGGCAAAAACTGTGGCTAAACTCCAGAGCCCAATTAACAGTAAGTGTCTACGTGCCTTCTGCAGTCTTTCCAGTGCACTGAGATCAGCAACTTTTGACTTAATTGTATGGTAGTGATGTGCAGCCATCAAAGTCACAGTCAACACACTACCATACATAGCACAGTAGACTAGATACATCAGAACCTTGCATGACCAAAGGCCAAATGTCCATCCATACAGCAAACCAGAAACTCCAAAAGGAGCCAAAGTGAGAACCAAAGAATCAGATATAGCCAGGTTTAGCATTAGCTTCAAAGTGAAACTCATACGTTTGTTCCATTGACGAGCGATGGTGATGATGACTGCAATGTTGCTGGGCAATCCAACCAAGCAGCACATGCTTAGAAATACAGCAGCGCCTACCTGTTTGGGGCCCACAGTACTGTTGAGAAAATCAGACTCAGAAGTCTGGTTCACACTTAAGTTGAGATGCTCCATGGTCAGGCAATTGCACAGCAAAGAATAAACGCTTTTTTTGTTTCAGAGTGGAGTTCAAAATTACAGTTGTTCCCCTTGAAGGTTGTGTATACATGTGCAAACCCAGCTGTTGTAAAACTGCTTAGTGAACTTCAAAGCATAGCTTCCTTATACACGTAAAAAAAAAAAGTTGTACCAGAAAACAGGCTGAACTAGAACCCTCCCCCTTATAAAAAAAGGAAACTGCTCTACACCTAGAGCAGTGTATATATATATGTGTGTGTGTGTGTGTATATATATATATATATATATATATATATATATATATATATACAGTATCTCACAAACGTGAGTACACCCCTCACATTTTTGTCAATTTTCTATGGGGTATATATATATATATACACACCCCCATAGAACTTTTTTTGACATATTTGGTCAAGCTAACATTTGATAATCTTTGCAACATTGCATATTAATAAAGTTGATATACTCGAACAAAACCACAAGGAAAATAAAAATTTTCAATCATTTATTCAACAGAAATATCAATATATGTGATATTTGTCTGTGGAAAAAGTAAGTACACCCTTGGCCTCAGAAGCTAGTATTGCCCCCAACAGATTACCATCAATTTGGTTAACAATTTTTTGTAATTGAAAGCAATCTGTTTTAAGGAAGCGAACAGTTCTAAAGAAGTGAAAATGATCCTTTCTGAAAACAACCATGCTGTTATTTCTATAGCATTTTCTAGGGTTTCACAAAGCAATAAAATACAACACAACAGTTTGTCAATAATAATACTAATGATAATAAATCGTATGAATAAAATGAAATAGTATAAACACCATTTAATATGAACACAAACCTAGATATAAAATCACAAATGAGTCTCAGTCTAAAAGTAATACAATCTAGTGGATGATCATATACACAATATCAGGCAAACAGGAGTTACCAAATGTAATATAACACCCTTCAATGTGCTTCACAAAGCAATAAAATACAACACAGCAGTTTAAGAAGAATAAAGAAATACTACACTAATGATATTATTACACTTATACATCATGTGGTAATACACATACAAATTTTTGCAAGGTGAAAATACAGTCTCAGTTACATGATGGACAACAGATAAGAACATACAGTCGATTATAAACAATAAAACAGTTATGTAACTGTAACTTTAAAGGTCTATGTATTAAATCCAAACAGAATGTAACAGCACTTATTGTTCACAATAAACAGCACAATATCGTCCAAGATTATTATGAAAAACATTTATACGTATTTATTCTCAGTTTGTTACAGTAATGTCTGTGTTGTTTTCTGTTTCGTGATGATGCCTCTTTTTCTTGAAGATCCCTTTCTTGATGCAATTGCATACAGGAAAGGGTTCACACAGCAGTTAAGTATACAGACAGTTTTGCTCAAATCTCCGGTTGCTCTACGAATCAATTTCAGTTGAGTATAGACAGCTGGAGATGATGCCATAGTTAGAGTAGTAGCAAAGTCAATCATGTTGATAACATGTACAGGTGTCCAGAAAAGAAAGAAGGCTGTAACAATACTGATTACAAGCCTTCTCATCCTCTGCTTCCTTTCCTTAATGTTTTTACCTCCTTGTAGCTGTGTCTTGCAGATCCAGCAGTAAGATGTTGCTATAATGGTGAAAGGGAGGACATATCCAAACAGGACCTCTAACACAAGAACTGTAACCTTTCCAGAGGGTGATGTTATGGTCCTCTGGCACTTTAAATATCCCCTCTTGAACTGAACATCTTGAATGAAAAGAATGGGCAAGGCAAAAACTGTGGCTAAACTCCAGAGCCCAATCAACAGTAAGTGTCTACGTGCCTTCTGCAGTCTTTCCAGTGCACTGAGATCAGCAACTTTTGACTTAATTGTATGGTAGTGATGTGCAGCCATCAAAGTCACAGTCAACACACTACCATACATAGCACAGTAGACTAGATACATCAGAACCTTGCATGACCAAAGGCCAAATGTCCATCCATACAGCAAACCAGAAACTCCAAAAGGAGCCAAAGTGAGAACCAAAGAATCAGATATAGCCAGGTTTAGCATTAGCTTCAAAGTGAAACTCATACGTTTGTTCCATTGACGAGCGATGGTGATGATGACTGCAATGTTGCTGGGCAATCCAACCAAGCAGCACATGCTTAGAAATACAGCAGCGCCTACCTGTTTGGAGTCCACAGTACTGTCGGGAAAATCAGACTCAGAAGTCTGGTTCACACTTAAGTTGAGATGCTCCATGGTCAGGCAATTGCACAGCAAAGAATAAACGCTTTTTTTGTTTCAGAGTGGAGTTCAAAATTACAGTTGTTCCCCTTTGTTTCAGACTGGAGTTCAAAGTTGTTCCCTTTTGTTTCAGACTTGAGTTCATAGATGTTCCTCTTGAAGGTTGTGTGTGCATGATAAAACCCAGGCAGCTATATTGCTGGTGTAAAACTGCTGAGTGAACTTGTTTTTCAATGCATAGCTTCCTTATACATGGGTTTTTTTTTAATTGAAGAGAACATGCTGAGCTATTTTTTTTTTTTCAAATCTTAAAAAATATTAAACTGATCTACTAGTGTAACAAAGTGGAATGACACGGGAAAAAGTATTGAACACACTAACTGAAATTTATTGAATACTTAGTGGAGAAGCCTTTGTTTGTAATGACACTTCCTATATGAAGAAATTAATTGGCCGCAGTTTTCGGGTGTGATTTTGTCCCATTCTTCTTAACATATTGTCTTTAAATATTGTTCAATTGGATTCGAGTCAGATGATTGACTGGGTGATTCTAACACCTTGATTTATTTTTCTGAAACCAATTGAGAGTTCCTTTGCTGCATGCTTTGGATCCTTGTCCTGCTGGAATGACCACCCACATCTCATCTTCATCATCCTGGCGGATGGCAGCCCAGAGGAAAAGAAAATTGTGTGAAACCAAAACGAGGTTATGGCTTATTTCTCCTGTTTCTCAATTAATTTTTTCTCCTGGAGAAAAAGCCACACAAAATCTCAAAGTTGCCTCCTTTTAAGTTTCAAAATAGATCTCATCAAGCTCTCAAATAATTCTCAGATTGTCTCAAGTTTGGTATGTCTTTTTTTTTAATCTCAGGCAGAGAAACCAGAGAGCGCTCTCTATGATCTCAATCTATTGTCATCCCAGTCTAATTCGTGCATCTCATGGTGAGCTCAGACAGCACGAATAAAGATCTCCAACACTTTCTCATCCATACTTAATGGTTTCTTTAAAAAAATCATAAAGAAACTCAAATACATGGTCCTCATTGTAATGAATTGTATATGCTTGTGCTCTCAACAGACATAAGGCATGCACTACAATATTTGTGCAAAAGCAGGAGAAGAGGAGTTATCAAAAAAATGTTTGAATTTCTGTAAATTCTGAAGACATTCAGTTTGGATGTCAGAGGGGCAGTGCAGAGTGATTAGTGTGAGCAAGTCACTTAGCGCTTTTCCTGTTATTTTGTGTCTGTTTGCAAATGTCATTATGAGTAGAAGGCTCTCTGCAACAGAAATGGGTGCATTTCTGTAAAGTGGACTATCTCCAGTGTTTGTTGAGTTTTGAAATTTTGTTCCCTCCTCTATGTTTAGCTCTACATTGTCCTCAAATGATAGGTCATCATCAAATGTCAAGTTATCATCTGAAGTCCCCTGCTCAACAAATTGAAATGTATCTGTGTGAAAAGACAGTTCACTCTCCGATTCTGCATTAAGGCCAGTGCGATGTGTCTCTGTTATGTATTCATAACACTGGGACAGTGTATGATTGGAGTTATGAACGTCACAGGAATTCATGATAGATGGGTTTTCCAGATCAGCAAAGTCCTCAGCTTCCAGAGTAGCAGGACAAGGTACTCCTTCGGTGCAATAGTCATCTGGCCTCCACTTTGATTCTAGAAACCAAAAGAAGAAAAATGTTGTAATACATTTTATAGATTTGTGGTCAGTCATGTACACAAAATGTTGAAAAGCAGCATTGGTAAGTTTGTGGCTCACTAATCTTGTGGTTATTTTCCATAGTAATTCTGGAAATCTAAACACATTACCAATTACTATACATCAAGATGTCAGAGTAACCTGAGCTGCCATTTAAAACTTTGTAAACCAATTCAAGTACAAGTGCAAGTTTCACATCAGTAAGTAGTGTTTTGTTAACACCACTGGCACTACTACTGATGACAATTTAAAGCTCTATAACATGGTATTTCTTACATTGCCACTATATGAATAGACCAGATGCTATGGGAAATAATCTGAATGTCTATTATACCGTTATAATAGACATTCAGATACAGTGTAAATGACATTATGGTAAGCATGTCAGCCAACTGTGCAGACACACCTGGATGGATACAGGGACATAGCACCTTCCTACTCATTTCAGCTTTCAGATAAGTGTGCTGCTGTCCAAGCCCTCTCCAGCCAATTCTTTGTTTATACAGTCATCCAAAATAGTCAGTTCTGACATTGGAAGTAGTCTGAGAGAATAATTTACAGTATACTATATTCATTTTCCCCAATTAACATGGAACCAAAATTCTTTGTGTAGAAAATTGATCATGCTTCATTACTCTATGGAGTTAGATGTTTTACATTTTTGAAAAGTTGTTACCTGCATTCTCCACTGCTTGTGTGTCTAGCTAAAAATTGAGATAAATAATTCAGTTACCACACTTCAACCATAATGCATATTTCAATTGATGTGCAAAATATTAGGATGACCTCAATATAACTCATTACAGTTCAACAGCACCGCAAATTACAGTCTACAAAATGAACATTTAAATAAATCAACATCTCCGAGTTGTAAACTGAATATTATAATGCTCATGAAGGAGGCTTTATTGAAGGACTGTTGTATTTATCAATGCTGTCAGAAGCAAAGCAGCTGCTGAAATTTGGCTGGGAGAAGAACATAATAACAGCTGTCCATATAACAACAAAAACATCTGAATCTTCTCACCTTTCTTCTGTATCTTTTGCAAGTACTTTGCTGGCTCTTGACTTTTCTCCTCCAGCGTGAGTCATACTTCTGCGCCATTTCCAAATTTACGAAGCATCAATTTCCCTGAAATAATGTCAACAGACACAAAATAACCTCTCTGAGTACAAATAAGCATTTGAAAACTGAATCAAAAATCAATAATATAATCAAAATCAATATGCCTCTCTCTCATTCAGTTACATTACATTTCCAACTGCAACTACTTCATGGACCATACTACAGTATATGATTTAATCCTATTTTCACATACAGACAGGCTACAAAGGAAAAACCAGCTTAAAGTGTCTCAGTAAGGTGTTGGGCAACCACACGCTGCTAGAACAGCTTCAGTGCTCCTTGACATTGATTCTCCAAGTCTCTGAACTCAACTGGAGGGATGAACACCATTCTTCCAAGTGTTTTGATTGTGATGATGTAGACGGAGAGCACTGTCTAACACATCAGTCCAAAATCTCCATAGGTGTTCAACTGGGTCGGGAACTGGTGACTGTGAACTCATCGAACCATTCAGTGAGGGCAATAGGGGCATTGTCATCCTGGAAGAGACCACTCCCATCAGGAGAGAAATGTTTCATCGTAGGATAAAGGTGATCACTCTGAGCAACTTTCTATTGATTTGCAGTAGCTTCTTCCTTTAAGGGGACAAGAGGACCCAAAACATTCCAACTCCCCAGAGCCAGCGGACCCCTGTTATAGGGGTGCAGCATTCATGCCTCTCCTTTTCTCTTGGTGTATGCCACAGATGACCTCAACCACTTGAGAATATGGAGTGGGATGGCTCATCTGACCGTATTACTTTTTTCCACATCTTAGTAGACCAGTGTCATTCTATCACTCTCTATACATATCTTTTGGTTTTCATCTCTTCACTTCAGAGGATTGGAGAATCTATGCCATGGCCCATTGAAACCGTTCTGGTGGCCTGTGGTGCCCAAAAACCTCACTAAGACACAAAATGTTGGTTTTTCCTTAAATTAGCTAGGTTGTGTAATAAAGACTTACCCTACTACCATCGAACACACATGTAACTTCTATGGAAGAGCAATATTTACGCTGGACTGGTGTCAGAAATGGAGCTGCAACGATGGTGACACTAGTGATGACAGAAAAGACACACTCTTACACAATTAATACATACCAGTAAAAGTCATCCACTACATGTTGATCCACTCACTGCTCACAAATGACCGCAAAAAGAACTGTGAAGTGTGACTCAGCGTTAGGACATTTCATTGGACAAGAGCGCTGTCCATTACACATGCTGCATTGTGATTGGTTAATTTTAAAGGTGGGCTGATTAATGTACGAGGAACACAAAGAGCGAAAGCGGCCAGAAGGAATGCATGAGAGAAACACCAGCTCGTAAAAGAAGGTAAGGTAAGTCTTTGCTAAGTTTCATATTGTAATAAGACAGCTCCCGATGTAAGACAGACATTGCCATCTTATGTAACTATCGGCCATCTTGTGTAACTAACCGACTGAACTTCAGCTAGCAGCAAGCTAGTGTTAATATGTTCACTGAGAACTTATTAACATAAGCATACAAAAAGCATTCAAAAAATCAGCTATTTACAATTTCGGACACAATGCTGTGATTTAAAGACGAAATGTCCGTTTTAAGCTCGTGTTTGCTAAAATTCATGGCGTGCTAAACTAATCTGTTCAGTAGCATGTTAGCTAGAAAACTAACATTTTTGTGGGGAAATGGGTGTTAAAAAAAAAAAAAAAAAAAAAAAAAGGCCACAGGAAGAAGTAAAGCTTGAGCCTTGAACTTTCACATGTTAGATTTGACTCAACAGAAGTATCTACTCTCTACATCAGTTTAAACTATTTTAGAGTAGAGTTCATGTTAGGGCTAAGCGCTAGTTGGCTGCCTTCTCTTTAAACTGTACAGCTGAAGCTCTGTTTAATGGTTTAATTTAATTAAACTACATAACAGATTTATAACTATGTGTAAAGATAAAGAGAAAAAACATGACTTGCCTTGAGTTAGTGCCCAGCTCTGCCTCTCCACTCAGATGCGGCTGTGAGAGAATGAACTCCAGCGGGAAGGGAAGATAATAATAATAATAATAATAATATAATAATAATAATAATAATAATAATAATAAACAACTTTATTTTATAAAGTGCCTTTAAAGATGTTGTTTTGGCCACTCTCAGCTCTTCACTACACGGGTTTATTTTACGCGACTCCGACCACATATTAGCAAGGAAGGGATTGTGACTTCAGAATCTTTTATTCAGGTATATAAAATAAACATTTTTACAAGTCATAGAAATGCCTTGAGCAGGGAGTTCCGGTTGAGCATGTGAGGGAGAAGGCACGCGTGAAGGGAGCTCCCAAGTATTTTCTCTTTTAATTCTGCTTTTCAGGCAACCTGAACCTTTTCTGTCTTTTCAGGGGCATTTAGTGCCTTTGTGTTAAAGTATTTGGTTTACATTTATAACCAGAAGGGAGTTATGGCGTCTGAAAGACAACGGAAACTTAAATCTACACCGAGCACGGCGAGTCATGGCGACAAGCTACCTCTTGACATAGAAAATCTCAGCGCAACTTTAATCACGGAGCTGACTTCTACCATCGCAGCGCAGGTGACAGCGGCTATTAACTCGGCTCTGGCCCCAGTTATCGCGTCGTTTGAAAGTTTTAAATCGGGTATTGAGTCACAAGGACGGCGTATTGGTGAGCTTGAGCAACACCTGAATGATTACAGTGACCGAATTGTGACGCTGGAAGAGACTGTGCTACAGCTAGCTTCAGCTAACAAACACCTCACCGATAAAGTGGAGGACCTGGAGTCCCGTTCACGGCGCTGCAATCTCCGGGTCATCGGTATTCCGGAGCCAGAAGAAGGGAGCGATCCGGTCACGTTTATGTCTAAGTTTTTCCAGGATGTCCTCGGATCAGATATCTTTCCGACCGCTCCATTGCTGGATAGAGCCCATCGTATCGGTCCCATGCCCTCGGAGGAGCAGCGGGAGAAACAGAGGTCCAGAGTTATGATTGTGAGGTTCCACTATCTTCATGACAGAGAAAAAGTGATTCGAATTGGGATCAACTTTTCCATCAGGGCCGCAAGGTTTTCATCTTTCCTGACTTCAGCTCCAGCGTCGCTAAAAGGAGGGCGGCCTTCTCTGTGGTGAGAAACAGCCTGCGTGAGAGAAATGTGCGGTCTTCTCTCAGATACCCTGCTCGCCTTCGGGTGGACCTCGGTGATGAGACGCTGCAATTCCACTGTCCCCAAAAAGCACAACGATGGTTTAATGAACGATATCCTCCATCTTAATCTGTCTACATGACTGTTAACCGCAATTATTAATACCTGTCATGTGACTGTAGGACTGTGCGCGTGGGCAACTATATCAGTTTCCGTGTAAATCTGTTGGTTGCCTGTGATATATGGTGATTGTGGCACCCTTTATGCTCGGGAGTGACTTCACACAGTAAGAATACAGTACGGGTTACAAGTTCCGGATGTTCCAGTGTTTCTGGGCTCTACCTCCATTGTTTGGGAATGGAGAGAAGTTAACTGATCAGAGTAGGGTGGGGGAGGGAGGGGTGGTTTGCTGTGTGTGGGGGTGGGGGGAGGGGGCTGTGTTGTATGTATGTGTGGGTGGGGAATCCCGGGTTTTTTTTCTCGTTTTGTTTTGTTCCTATTCATATCAACCTCTCTGTATTAATCTAAATTAATGGAAAATACCCGAAACTCGTTCAGATTCCTAAGTTGGAATGTGAAGGGTCTGAACGGTCCCGTTAAGAGGTCCAAGATTTTGACACCTTTAAAACTACAAGAACCTGATGTTGCATTTCTTCAGGAAACCCATCTCCGTCTCAGGGATCAACGCAGACTCCAAGCTCGCTGGACATCGCATATGTTCCACTCCAATTTTGACTCCCGGTCCAGGGGAGTTTCTATCCTGATCAGTAAGGCTGTGCCCTTTTCGTTTAATAATGTCCTTTCTGATGTAAATGGTAGATATGTGATTGTAGAAGGGAAAATTTCACAGACGCCAGTAGTTTTGGTGAATGTATATGCCCCAAACTTTGATAATGCTACTTTTGCTCAGAATTTGTTGTCAAAACTTCCTGCTTTGAACACACATCTCTTGATATTTGGGGGATTTGAACTGTGTTATTGATCCAGCCTTGGACAAATCTAGTGCTTTTGCAAAGGCTCCCTCTGCGATGGCAAAGGTATTCTCTGAGTTTATGGTTCAGAATGGTTACATTGATCCGTGGAGGTATTTAAACCCTACAGTGAGGAAATATTCTTTCTTTTCCCCATGTACATAAATCTTTTTCTCGCATTGATTATTTTTTATTAATGATTCTCTAATTTCTCGGGTTGTAAACTCTGAATATCTACCAATCGTTATTTCAGACCACGCTCCTCTAAGTCTTGACATTCTTCTACCTTCACATCGAGTCTTTCGCCCACCATGGAGGCTTAATTCTTTACTTTTTTCCGATTCAGCGTTCTGCAAGTATATCTCTACTTCGATAGATGATTTTCTTCTTACTAATCAAACTGACTCAATCTCTTACTCTTTACTTTGGGAAACTCTAAAGGCCTTCTTAAGGGGACAGATAATCTCTTATTCTGCTTATGCTAATAAGCAACGCAATAATAAGAAAAAAGAGTTATCTGATAATATTCAGGCCATTGACAACCAATATGCTCTCAACCCGACCCCTGAGCTGCATAAACAAAGACTTAATTTGCAGGCGGAGTTTGATTTATTATTGACAGGTGAGGCGGAGAGGCTGTTGTTACATACACGTGGCAATTATCACGAATATGGCGATAAGGTCGGTCGGTTGTTGGTTCACCAACTGCGTAGCCGAGCTGCATCACGTTCTATTTCTCAGATTATGCAGTCCAGTGGTGTATTAACCTCGGATCCTGCAGAAATTAATTCGACGTTTAAAAGTTTTTACTCCTCCTTATACACAGCTGGGCCTCCTGACAATTCAGGTAACATGGACCATTTTTTTTTTAGAAATATTGATTTTCCCAGGGTTGACCCTCTACTGGCATCTGAACTTGACAGTCCCATCACCTTAGATGAGATCGTTCAGAATTTTATAAGAAATTCCATGTTGTGTTGGGCCCATTACTCTTGGCTGTATTCAAGGAGTCTTTAGAACTAGGGACGTTGCCACAAACACTAAGACAAGCAACTATTACTCTATTGCTCAAAGATGGGAAGGACCCAACATTGTGTAATTCGTACAGACCTATTAGTCTCCTCAATGTTGACGTCAAGATTTTAGCCAAACTTTTGGCTGTCGTCTGGAGGGATTCTCCCTGCATTATTTCAGAGGAGCAAACCGATTTGTAAAGGGCGGCATTCCTTTTCTAATATTCGACTCTATTTATATTTTGTATTCAAAGCGTACGGCGACTCCTCTGAAGTGGTCATCTCTTTGGCGAAAAGGCGTTTGATAGGTCGAATGGGGTAGCTTTCATAGTGCTAAGGGGTTCGGCGGGAGGATTGATATGCGTGTTATATGTGGACCTCAAGCTTCCATATGTACCAGGGCAAAGTATTTTTGTACGGTGTCTTGTCTCCGTACTTTTGTATACCATTGGTCTCCGATGATGCTATCCGATTTAGGGTGTGGTTCACAATGGATTGACATAAACAGCACTGTATGCTGCGACTACTCTTTCTCAATTTTGGAAAAGGACTCTTTGGGAAAGGTATAACCACAAAACCTATAAACCAATCTGGCCTAAAGATAAAACAGACTGAAATACCCTTTCGTTCGGAGCATTCAAAATTCAAATATCTCGGAGTTAATATCACCCGTCCCATTCTGAATTAATGGCGGCGAATTTTGCACCCCTTAATCTCATACATGAAGTCAGCCTTTCAAAGATGGGCAGCTCTGCCGTTATCCCTCTTGGCTGAATAAACACAGTAAAATGAACATTCTCCCAAAATTCCTCTACCTCTTTCAGTCCATACCTTTGTTTTTACCAAAGTCTTTCTTTAAGAATATAGACAAATTAATCTCGTCTTTCATATGGGCAGGAAAAACTCCCAGGGTTTCAAAATTTTCACTTCAGCGGTCGACTGAGTGGTGGCCGGTGCTTGCCCAATTTCATGTATTATTATTGGGTAGCTAATATTCAGTAACTGGTGCTGTGGGTGCAGGCCCCCTCTCTTCCATGGTGCCACTTAGAAGCACAGTCTTGCATTTCAACCTCCCTCCATGCTCTGGTGTTCTCCTCCCTTCCCATAGCCCTTTCACAATATACAGATAATCCAGTAGTATGTACCTCTCTAAAGAGTTTCTATCAGTTTCGTCGTCATTTTAAATCTCTCTCGGCCTCCACCATGGCACCTACAGTATATGTAATAACCATCTCTTTCCCCCCTCCTTTATGGATTCCACATTCTCTCTTTGGGAAAAGAAGGGTCTGAAATGCCTTGAGGATCTTTTCATTAATAACATGTTTGCAAACTTTTCTGAATTATCCTCGTCATTCAGCCTGCCTCCGTCTCACCTTTTACGTTTCTTTCAAATTAGGCACTGTGTCTCCTCCCTATTCACTGGTTTTCCCTCCTTACCTACAAAGTCTGCATGGGAAGAGGTGTTCAAGGTATTCGAGGTGTTCGAGGTATCCTCATAGAAGGGCATTATTTCACAGATATACGTGACAATCTGGTCTCAGGATGATTCTTACAATATCAAAACTCTAAGTGCTTGGGAAGAGGAATTGGGCCTGGAGCTTGAGGATGATTACTGGGGCAGAGCGTTAGATAATATACGGACCACCACGTCCTGTGCTAGACTTAGTTTTATACAGTTTAAAGTGGTCCATAGAGCTCACCTCTCTAGGAGTAGATTGTCTAAAATATATCCCAATGTTCCTGACATGTGTGAGAAATGCAAACTTTCACCCTGTAACCTGAGTCATATGTTTGCACTCTGTCCCAAACTACAGACCTTTTGGAACTCTCTTTTCGGGACTATGTCTGACATTCTTAAAACCAAATTGGATATTTGTCCTTTAATCGCCATCTTTGGTGTTTCATCTCAGTGTCAGCCTCTGGACCATAAACAAGCGAGTGTTGTGGCCTTTGCATCGTTGTTCGCTCGGCGTAGAATATTGTTGTCTTGGACCTCTCCGCAACCCCCCTCTATATCAGTCTGGCTCAGAGATTTAATGTTCTTTTTGAAGCTGGAAAAAATCTTGTACAACATCAGAGGTAGGGGCGACTCATTTTCGGGAAAATGGCAACAATTTATTACTTATTTCAATGATTTACGCACCCTGGATGTAGATTGAGGAGAGGTAGACGGTGAACACTAACCGTCTTACCCTCTTTCTGTTATTTAATTATTATAATTTATTTTTTTTGTATTATTATTATAATTAAAAAATATATATTATTTTATTTTATTTTACTTTATTTTATTTATTTATTTATTTATTTATTTTCTCCCTCCCCCCTCTCTTTTGGTTTTGGTTGTAGTTTTTTGTGGGGGTTGTTGGGTGGGGTGTTGTGTTATAATGTTAAAAACGCAAATTTCCAATAAAAATTCTATGGCAAAAAAAAAATTTTTTTCTATATCCACATATCCTATAAGCTTATGTCATATCTATATACTTAATATTGCCCTTACAGGAACGAGAACAGCCAGTCAATTCAATGGCTTCAAAGCCAAGTTATAACACTATAAACAGTCAATTTTTTGGCTCATACTGATTTATGAAAATGGTCGAGTGACTTCACTGTGAGCTCTCATGAGCTTTTCAACTGTCACCTCTGACAAATTCACATAGACTGTGTTTATGTACCACTCCTGGAGCAAGGTCGCCAATTCTGTGCCCATCTTCACTAGTAATAAATTACTGTTGGAAAAAAAAAATTAAGAAATGCCTTGAGCATAATCTACTTAACAATCCATTCATATATAACACAAACATACCAGTTCAAGATAAAGCCTATACAATCAAATCCAACGTGGTTTCGGGACAATATGTGCGCATGCGCGCGCGCTTAGTTTCGTATGGTTTGGTTTCGTATGTGCAGTTTTGTATGCAAGAGATTTTGTATTCCCGTAGAAAATGAAATAAAAATCAATCTTAGTGAACAATGAACAATCACATCTAGATATATTTCTTTGAAATTACACAGCAGTAACTTCATTAATCAGTTTTTTTTCCTGCATAATTTCAAAGTAATATAGCGTTTCAAGAATGTTAACATTGTTCAAGCCTCTTTTCTACGTATATTCGACGCCGATGATTTTTCGTCATTACCAAGCCTCTTTTTGACTAATTGTAGCTTTCATTTCAATGGCGGGGGTTTGCTTGACTTCGTCGAAAGCGCATTTGTGTTTGCTGTCCATGTAAACGTAGTCATTGTGATTTTCAAATCGGTGAAAATGGGTTGTGTGGGTACCTGAGGGTGTCCCCTTTGCAGAGAACACCTTTGTTAATTTATTATTTTTTATATATATATATATATATGAAGTTAAGTGCAATTCTTACTGTGAAATGTGGTAATGATTTTCCACCACCACTGTTACTCTATGTAAGGAGGATTCATCTATAATTTGTGCTTTCTTTTATTCTTGCAGCCTACATCATGCGCTGTGGCACACTGGATGGATGGATGGATGGATGGATGGATGGATGGATGGATGGACACCAGTTGAGAAAACTAAGGTCAAAAAACCCTTGATAAACAAATGCCGCATGAAGGCCACAAAGACTCTTAATAAATTCTTGAATGTTTCACACCAGATGGATGGACATTTGTTGAAAAAGTCCTCATCTGTTCTAAATACATAGTCATAGTGAACACTGTTCTAAATACATAGTCATAGTGAACACTGTTCTAAATACATAGTCATAGTGAGAAGATGCACATTTATAGTTCAGATTTTATAAATGATGTATGGGACAAGTTCTTGCTGTCTTACAAGTTTTAACACAGCTAACTAAAATGCTACATTGTGATTGTTTTGGTTTTTTTTTGTATTAATTTGAACAAGCTTGGGCCTCCTATTTCACACTCAAAACCACGGGGGTGTAGCATACTGCAAAACTCAAGTATATTTGTATCATTTCTATCTCTCAGTTCTTCAGCTCTCAATTTACCAGTCTGTACACTACCATTCAAAAGTTTGGACACATTTTCTCATTTAAGTGAAGGTGAAATTGTGTCCAAATACCATCCAACTGGTAGTGGATCTTCCATCAATCATCTATTGTCACAAGCCAGTGAGGGTGGCTGGACTGTGCCGTTGTTCCCTCACTCACGTTCCAGTGATATTACGAGATGAGATAGACCAGGACTAGCTTGTTCAGGATAGCCAGTACCTGTTATTGTACCTTAAATGCAATCTGAAGAGATCTCCATTGTAAAATTTGTATTAATGACAAGGTTCTAGCCCTGTCATTGTGGGAAAAAAATCATTAATATGCAGGGCATTGCTCTGCGTTGTTGTGTAGGGTAAACTTGGCCATTTTAATAAAGAGTTCATTTGTTTCAGCATTTGTGAAATTGTCCTTATATGGAGAAGAGTGTGTATATAGAAATGGGAGAAGAAAATTATATATATATGTATATGTGTGTGTATATATATATGTATGTGTGAGTGTGAGTGTGTGTGTGTGTGTGTGTGTGTGTGTATGTGTGTCAAATGCATGCCTCACATATTACGCCATAGTAGCTCCAGTACTGCTCATTTTCTTCTCCTCATTACAAGAAATGAGCCATCAATGAGACTGAGCAAGGTATCTCCCTCGAGTCTCAACTATGACTCCTGGTGCTAATTGCTTGTCTCACCTATTTCTCCTAGTGAATTTTAGGAGCATCATATGAGAAAGAGGTCAGACAAAATTGAAACTAAAATGAGGCTGAAATGAGAATCACAATTTTGTCTCCTGAGCTGTTGAAGAGTAACCATTGAGCAATAAACTTTTCCTCTGGGAGCATTTTCTTCTCAAGAATCTCCCGGTAAAGGGCACCATTCATCGTTCCTTCAATTATATGAAGTCTGCCAGTACCATGTGATGAAAAACAGCCCCACACCATGATGCTTCCACCTGCACACTTCACTGTTGGTGTAGTGTTTTTAGGGTGACGTGCAGAGCCATTTCTTGTCCAAACGTGTTGTGTAGTATGACAGCCAAAAAGTTCAATTTTTCTGTGGTCTGACCAGACTACACTCTCTCAGTTTTTCATAGGCTTGTCCAAATTAGTTGTAACAAATTTTTTAAAAATTGACAAATTTTTATTTAAGTGTCACTATCATACATATTTGTATTTGGTGTTCTGAAAATAGAGATTTTATTTTGCTAAACTGTTTAAGCTGCCCTATTACCTCTGACACAATGTATATACCCAGTTTCTGTGACTGTTAACTCCTTCACACTCACTTCCGGTAACTTTGTGTTGTAGAGCTTAGGGGGAAAGCCACAGATTTCATATGAAGGTGATTTCAGATAACTCGTATTAAGGAAGTGGTTGAAACATCTGTTGTGTCATTTTGCTTTACAGCACAATACAAAACAATAAATAAACCATATAGAAATTAAACCATATAACAATTAATGATAGTCCAAGCCATTTACCTAGTACAATATCTTCATAATCCTATAAAAACCCAAATTACATTAAAATATCCTTTAGCACAGATACGAAGGACATTGCCAGAAACAATGACATCTTAGCAAAAATCTTCTCAAATCTTCACTTCTGTATAGTAAAAGAAAAATGTATACTTTCATAAGGTCAACAGTAAAATTAAGCAAAAACAGTGAATATATTGGACTCGAAACAAGAAAAACAGGAAGAACGTAAGAACAAATCCATTACATCTATTAATATTTACAATTGCATAGAGTCTAATAATACATAAATCCATCTAATAGCTCACCCGGAATAAAACATTCATGTATACACCTGAATCAGAATAGCTGAGACTAGTCGAAACTAATCCAAATGAAATCTCTCTCAAATTATACAAGAAGGGTGATTCATTAGCTCTAAGAATGATGTAGAACTGTGTCTGATTGCTTTCACTATAAGAATCTGTGTGTATGCTCTACACATGTGTAACTGCGTCAAAATGTACTCCTTGTGCAATAAAATGATCCTGTAAGACACAGCTTTGTTTCTATATTAAATTTCGAATGTGTCTTTATATTATTCATTACTCTTTGTAACCTTCAGTACTTTTAGTGAATCATATGATATAATGGCAGATATGACACTGTTTGTTCTACAGTGAAGCACGACTTCTATGGGGTACTATGGCAACTTCATGTACACTCTGTTTTAATGGGAGAAACGATTAACCCTCATTGCACAAAAGGCTTTTAATACATCATTTTGAGTCCTACTTGGATATATGCCTTCTCCATATAATGATTGGCAGGACCTTTCATGGGATTTAACCACCCAATCAACTGTCAATCAGTGAAACAATGAGTAAAAGACATCTCAAAGTTAAACCTATCTGCACCAGTCAGACGCACAGAATGAGACTCAATCGGAGATGCAGTAGTCAGTCAGTAACCTAATCCACCGTTTTACACAACTGTTATTTTGTTACTGTGATTGGTAAATATTCCACTTAAATTAAAAGTATAAAGTTATGTGTATTTATTTATAGGTTTAGATATCTAGCTGTCACTACCTTCTTCAGTGTAATTTAGGCCAAAAACTCCTAATTTTGGAAAAATCTTTTGATGGTCTTATGAAGGAGAAACTGAGAATTGAACAGATGGCCAGACCAACAGATGAAACAGATAAAACAGAACACACACACACACATATATATGCTTCAGTAACTGACACCTGATAATCTATTATAAAAACCACCAGCCTCCAGTGGTTGAGTGTGACGCATGTCCGTTTTGAAACAGTGCAGTTATCAGGCCAACAGTTTATTGCAATGTAAAAAGTTCCCCTAATTTAGGGGAGACTTTGTTTGTTGTAATGGGTGCAGCAATTTCCTACATTTTCCTCACTTTTTTTTTTTTTTGTGAAGTACCGTTTTGTGCCACAGCAGGCTTCAAAACACAGTCCAACTTATCAATAACAATATTCATTGGCAACTATTTTTATTATCAAATTTTCTTGATTTGTTGTTGCAATGTCCATTAAGAGCATCACCATTAATATGCAGCGGTCAGAGCACAGGGTCAGTCAAAGGCACCCGGGAGCAGAGAGGGTTAAGTAATACAAACACCACCATTCAACTGTTTAAACATGCTATTCTTGAACACACGATGCAAACAGTTTCTCAAAAATAATAGTGCTTAGAAAAAATGAAATAGTTCAAAATCTAATGGATTTGGACAATAACATAAGATAAAACCCTGAAGTATACGTGAATCATGACAGAGCAAAATTGCATAATAAATCAGAAATAATATATTATAAATAATATAGCACCCCTGGAGCAGAGAGGGTTCATTCCTAACAGCGGCAGTGTCTGATCAGTCTGACATTTCTGGTAATCCCAGAGCCTAACCCAGGCAAAACTGCTGTGGGCTAACCCACCGCGCCAGTGTGAGATTAGTATGGATTTGCCCTGCCCACACTGCCCCACAGTATCCCCACTACTCACAGTGGGCCTGTACAGGCATGTTTGGTACTGTGATGGTCTCTGTGCACAGTGTAAACAGTCCTTTCTGTAAATTTTAATTAGTTCATAGCAGTATTGACTTTAGGTCAGTATCTATCAAATTGGCCATACTAGTTGCTAGTCACTGCTTTAAGAAAGTAATCACCAACATTAAAGGGGATTTTGTCCCACTCCTCTTTGCAGATCTTCTCCAAGTCATTAAGGTTTCGAGGCTGACGTTTGGCAACTCGAACCTTCAGCTCCCTCCACAGATTTTCTATGGGATTAAGGTCTGGAGACTGGCTAGGCCACTCCAGGACCTTAATGTGCTTCTTCTTGAGACACTCCTTTGTTGCCTTGGCCGTGTGTTTTGGGTCATTGTCATGCTGGAATACCCATCCACGACCCATTTTCAATGCCCTGCTGAGGGAAGGAGGTTCTCACCCAAGATTGGTACACGTTTGGCCCCGTCCATCGCCCTTTGATGCGGTGAAGTTGTCCTGTCCCCTTAGCAGAAAAACACCCCCAAAGCATAATGTTTCCACCCCCATGTTTGACGGTGGGGATGGTGTTCCGGGGTCATAGGCAGCATTCCTCCTCCTCCAAACACGGCGAGTTGAGTTGATGCCAAAGAGCTCCATTTTGGTCTCATCTGACCACAACACTTTCACCCAGTTGTCCTCTGAATCATTCAGATGTTCATTCGCAAACTTAAGACGGGCATGTATATGTGCTTTCTTGAGCAGGGGGATCTTGCTGGGCACTGCAGGATTTCAGTTCTTCATGGTGTAGTGTGTTACCAATTGTGTTCTTGGTGACTATGGTCCCAGCTGCCTTGAGATCATTGACAAGATCCTCCCATGTAGTTCTGGGCTGATTCCTCACTGTTCTCATGATCATTGCAACTCCACGAAGTGAGATCTTGCATGGAGCCCCAGGCCGAGGGAGATTGACGGTTCTTTTGTGTTTCTTCCATTTGCGAATAATCGCACCGACTATTGTCACCTTCTCACCAAGCTGCTTGGCGATGGTCTTGTAGCCCATTCCAGACTTGTGTAGGTCTACAATCTTCTCCCTGACATCCTTGGAGAGCTCTTTGGTCTTGTCCATGGTGGAGAGTTTGGAATCTGATTGATTGATTGCTTCTGTGGACAGGTGTCTTTTATACAGATAACAAACTCCCTTTAAGAGTGTGCTCCTAATCTCAGCTCGTTACCTGTATAAAAGACACCTGGGAGCCAGAAATCTTTCTGATTGAGAGGGGGTCAAATACTTATTTCCCTCATTAAAATGCAAATGGTGGCCAACTACAAGAAACGTCTGACCTCTGTGATCGCCAACAAGGGTTTTGCCACCAAGTACTAAGTCATGTTTTGCAGAGGGGTCAAATACTTATTTCTCTCATTAAAATGCAAATCAATTTATAACATTTTTGACATGTGTTGTTCTGGATTTTTTTGTTGTTATTCTGTCTCTCACTGTTCAAATTAATCTACCATTAAAATTATAGACTGATCATTTCTTTATCAGTGGGCAAACGTACAAAATCAGCAGGGGATCAAATACTTCTTTCCCTCACTGTACTCCTTTTCAGGGTCGCGGTGGAACCTGGAGCCTATCCCAGGGAGCATTGGGCACAAAGCGGGGTACACCCTGGACAGGGTGCCAGTCCATCGCAGGGCACGTTCATATACACACTCACACAACCTGTATATGAGACTGCTGAGGAAATTCAGGAAATTCCACCAATCCTGAATATTTTCTATACTGGTGCCATAGAAAGATTACTAACTCGGTGCATCTCAGCGTGGTACAAGAACTGAACAATCCAGGACTGCAAAACCCTGTGACATTGGTGCGTTCCCCTCTGTGCACAACATCTATACCATGCAATCCAAGAGCTGCTAAAATCATCAGCGACTCCACCCACCCCGATAAATGTCAGCCTGCCGCATTCAGGCAAGCGCTTTCATTGTCTGATAGCTAAAACTGAGAGACTCAGAAGGAGCTTCTTCCCTCAAGCCATAAGACTCGTCAACATGGACATGTCCACCATACAGATCCCTTAGGACTCCAAAAGGACTCTATAGTCACGCTACACTCCACTGACACATTGCACACTACACTTTGTATTGTTACTACATGTATGTATCATACTGCAAATTTTGTACATGAATTTTTTGCACTTCCCCTGCTTATTTTGTACACCTCTTTTTGCACATTCTTGTACATATATTTCAAATTTCTTATCTATTATTTTTTTTAATTAATTTCAGATTTCTTTTTTTTTTATGTAATATTTAATGCACAGTCTAAAGAGGAGTCGGCCTGGATTTCATTTCACTGCTAGTTTTATACTGTATATAATTCCATATGCCAAATGAAACTTTGAATCTTATTTTTGTATAACTGCATGCTCTGTCATGTGTAATATCTTACTTTTTGTTTCTTTACTTTTTATTGTGATAAAACACTATTCTATTCGTCTTCTTGGTGTAACAGATTTTTTTTTTTGCAAATATTCATGACAAAACCAATGAAAAAGCAAATTAGTCTCTGACACCATCTGGTGACTTCTAGTAGCTTTTTTGAGCTTGTATTAGATACGTTGAGCTACTTTCAACAGTGTTGGCAACACTGGCTGCAAGCTGTCTGAGATTGACTTGTTATTTGCTAGTGTGAATGCAGGGTAATGAATTTGATGAAGGTGTGTAAAAACACTATTGGAATGGTTAGATTGGACTGTAAAGATAAAATCTGCGCGTCTTGAGAGAATTCGCCAAAAACGAACCAGCAATAACACAAGATCATAAAGCATAAGCTTCATATATGATTATGTAACACTACACTTATTACAACATATTTAACCTACTGGATAAAGTTAATGTGACAGACCTTGCCCCAAGCCCACTTCAGTTCCACAAACCAATCTTAGCTTGCTACCCAACTTCCTACAGACATTACAAATATCACATAAGAACTTAGATAAAATAAAAGATAAGCACTAACAGCAGCTTAAACTGTAGCACTGTCCAGTAGCTGTGAACAGAGAAGGCTTTTCCTATAACCAAGTCCTGCATAATGTTCCAAATCTGTTTTCACACATGATAAGTGATTCTTTGTTTTATTATTTTTTGAGGTGTCAATGATTCTTACATCTAAAATCTGGAAAGTGTACCGGAATTTAAGAAAATTGTAAGATGGTGATGTCGCTTATGTGTCTGATATAGCCCAGAGTCTCTACTTCCTGGCTTGCTAATTCACTGGCTACTTTGGTAACTACTTAATAGAAAAACGTAAATTAGCTGTGCCAGCTTTAATATACATAAACCCTATCTCAAAGTAGTAATTAAATGATATTTTATTTGAAAGGGTTTAAACAAAGTTTTTCATGCTTATTCAGTGAAAAATAAACAATTATTGCCCATGCACCTGTAGAACAGTCCTTAAGACACTAACAGTTTACAGCTGGAAGATACACCACATACTGACTGTTACTTTTAATATTGACACCCCCCCCCCCTCCTCCTCTTTGTTCTCATTATTCCATTTCTGTTCTGTGAAAGTGTCTCAGTTGTTGAATCATTTTATGCTCATATAAATATTTATACATGTTAAGAAATTTGCTGGAAATAAAAGCAGTTGAATGTGACAGGACGTTTTTTTATTTTTCCTTTTTTTTTGCAGAGTATATATTCTATTTAATATCTTAAAAGGCATTTGATCACTTCAGCTTTTTTCCTGACTCTAGCGTCTGCCCCGTCTGTTTCCATGGTGCTAACGTAAAACATGGCGCGCTGTCGTAATCCAGGAACTGACATACCAACGCCGGATGTGGTTTTACGGCAAAGTGCCGTGTTTTCGTTTTGTGCCTAATACAAACGGCTTCGTTGAGCACCCTTAATCATTTTGTTCATCTTAATAGTAATAAAACAGTTAGTTCACTATAAAGTCGATTTTTAAAGTACATAATTTAGTTGTTTAAGAAAGCATGTCAGTTGTTCCTCCAAATCGCTCGTCTACCGGCTGGCCGCGCGGAGTTAATCAGTTCGGAAACAAATACATTAGCCCACCGGCTAAACCTTTAACCCTGGAGAGGACCATCAACCTGTGAGTTGCTTCACTGAAATAAAACAAAACAAATGCTACTTTAATTAAAGTTTCAATTATGCAGTAAATGACACTGTATATCAGCTATAAGGGCACGCTGCTGTAGAGAAGTGTCTAAAGATTAGTTAGCTAACATTGTGAAGGCAGCAGGGAGGCTAAGCTATTAGCAGAACGGCTACTTAGCCGATAGTGCCGGTGGTAATGTTGAATGTGTCGGTGTTCTGCTCTAGGTATCCTCTGACCAATTACACTTTTGGCACAAAAGAGCCACTGTATGAGAAGGACAGTTCGGTGGCCGCCAGGTTCCAGCGCATGCGCGAGGAGTTTGAGAAGATCGGGATGAGGCGCACGGTGGAGGGAGTGCTGATTGTGCACGAGCACAGGCTGCCTCATGTGCTGCTGCTGCAGCTCGGAACCACCTTCTTCAAACTGTGAGTCACAGACTTGCCTAGTGTCCTAGCACCTGCCTTATTGTATGCAGTAATTTGGCCAATGAATACAATTTAATCCACGTGGTATGGCCAAAAGTATGTGGACACGACCATCATACCGGTTTGTGGAACTTTCCTAAAGTGTTGCCACAAGGTTTAAGACACATAACCCCCTAGATCAGTTGTCACCAACCCTATTCCTGGAGATCTATCATCCTGTAGAGTTTAGCTCCAGCCATAATCGTGCCCACCTGACCACCTAGCTTTGCCTTAAGAAGTTCTTGATCAAGTGAAACTGGTTTGTTAGATTTTGAGGAGGAAGAGGGTTGGTGGCCACTGGTCGGGAAAGTCTTTGTGTGCTATATCATTACAATTTCCGTACACTGGAAGAAAGGGGCCCACACATATTACAGCATGACAATGTCCCTGTGAGCAAAGCGAGACATGGTTTGCCAAGGTTGGTATAGAACAAGAAGTGTGGCCTGCACAGAACCCCCCAACCTCAACCCCACTGAACACCTTGAGGATGAACCGAATGCCTTCTCAGAAGACTGGAGGTTAGTGTAACAGCAAAGTGGAACTAAATCTAGAATACGATTTGTGTACAACAAGCGCAAATGGATATGATGGTCTGGTGTCCACATACTCGGGATCAGGACAGGATTAGAAGAAGAGATGTCTTTAAAAATGTCAGAGAATGGAGTGTCTGTACAATGTACCCACTGAGAAAATGACTTGAATTTCTGGCTAAATATCACATTCACAAGCAATACTGTAATCCATCACAGACACAAATCATATGTGTTACCATCTGTGAAAAACCTTCACGTGGTCAAGTTTGAACATCTACTTTATATAGTTCTGAAGTCTACACCACTCAAATATTTGATGATATCTTATCATGTGAGAACACTGAAGAAATGACACTGTGCTACAATGTAAAGTAGTGAGTGTACAGCTTGTGTAACAGTGTAAATTTACTGTCCCCTCAAAATAACTCAACACACAGACATTAATGTCTAAACCGCTGGCAACAAAAGTGAGTACACCCCTAAGTGAAAATGTCCAAATTGGGCCCAAAGTGTCAATATTTTGTTTGGCCACCATTATTTTCCAGCACTGCCTTAACCCTCTTGGGTATGGAGTTCACCAGAGCTTCACAGGTTGATTCTGGAGTCCTCTTCTACACCTCCATGACGACATCACGGAGCTGGTGAATGTTAGAGACCTTGTGCTCCTACACCTTCTGCTTGAGGATGCCCCACAGATGCTCAATAGGGTTTAGTCAATCAACTTCATCCTCAGCTTCTTTAGCAAGACAGTGGTTGTCTTGGAGGTGTTTTTAGCAAAAGTGTAGCAAAGTGTAATTTCTTCAGTGTTGTCACATGAAAAGATATAATCAAATATTTACAAAAATTTGAGGGGTGGAATCACTTTTGTGAGATACTGTGTGTGTGTGTGTGTGTGTGTGTGTGTGTGTGTTTTTTTTTATCTCCTTCACAAGTTCAATCATTGCATTTAAAGGTTTAATTATAATTACACTGAAATATATTTCATGTACATCTACATTTATAATCTAATATATTTATGCTAAAATGACATGTGCTTTCAGCCCTGGTGGAGAGTTAAACCCCGGAGAGGATGAGGTAGAGGGCTTAAAGCGGCTGATGACGGAGGTATTGTTTTTGTTTTCTCTTCATGTCAATCTTATGTTCTTACGCTATCCATACATTTGATTCTACATTTGATGTAAAGAAACAGTGAAATGTTATTTTCTCTTTCTGGATCTTTTGTTTTTGTTAAATTGGATATGATCAATTATGTTACATCACTGGGGCAATATTAAAAGTTAGTCAGTATGTGGTGTATCCTCCAGCTGCTTTAAGAACTACAGTGCAGCTCATCCTCATGGACTGCACCAGATTTGTCAGTTCTTGCTGTGAGATGTTAGTCCACTCCTCCACCAAGGCATTTGCAAGTTCTCGATCACGTCTGTGGAGGACACATGGTTACATGTAATTTTCCACTACAAGGACGATCAGCTGTCCTTCCTGTCTCCCTGTAGCACTGTCTCAGGCGTCTTACATTACAGACATTACAGTTTATTGCTCTGGCCACATCTGCAGTCGTCATGCCTCCCTGCAGCAGGTCTATGGCATGTTCACGCAGGTGAGCAGGAACCCTGCTTTCTTCAGGTGTTTTTCAGAGTCAGTAGAAATGTCTCTTTAGTGTCCGAAGTTATTGTAACTGTGACCTTAATCGCCTTCCACCCGTAAACTGTTCGTGTCTTAAGGACGGTTCTATCCATATATATATAATATATATATATATATATATATATATATATATATATATATATATATATAATATATATATATAAATGGAATATGTGTGTTTGTTTATTTATTTCTATATATATATATATATATATATATATATATATATATATATATATATATATATATATATATATATATATATATATATATATATATTACACACTCACATACAGTGGCAAGAGAAAGTATGTGAACCTTTTGGAATTTCATGGTTTTCTGAATAAATTTGTCATAAAATGTGATCTGATAGTCAGGGGTATTGAAAAATATAATGTGCCTAAAATAATAACCCAAAAATATTTCTGATCTCTCATGTCTTTATTGAACACACTCATTCAACATTCAAAATGGCAGTGGAAAAAGTAAGTGAACCCTTAGAATTAATAACTGGTGCAAACACCCCCCCCCCCCATTCTTCCTGCAGAACTGCTTTAGCTCGGTCATAATCTTTGGACGTCTCATGTGTATGTCTCTCTTCAAGTCATTCCACAGCATCTCTATTGGGTTGAGGTCTGGGCTCTGACTCCACTCCAAAAGGAGGATGTTGTTTTTCTGAAGCCGTTCTGTTGTGGATTTGCTCCGGTGTTTTGGGTCGTTGTCCTGTTGCATCACCCAACTTCTACACAGTTTCAGCAGACGTACAGACATTCTCACATTATCCTGAAGAATTGTCTGATACACTTGGGAATTCATCTTCCCCTCAATGACTACAATCTGGCCAGGCCCTGATGCAGCAAAGCAGACCCAAATCATCTCCACCATACTTTACGGTTGGGATGATGTGTTCATGGTGATATGCCGTGCCCTTTCTACACCAGATGTAGTGCTGTGTGGTTTTTCCAAATAGTTCAATCTTAGCTTCATCAGTCCACAAAACATTTTGCCCGTACCGCTGTGGAGTGTCACTGTGCTCTTTTGCAGATTTCAGGTGTGCAGCAATGTTCTTTTTAGTAAGCAGTGGCTTCCTTCGTGGTGTCCTGCCGTAGATACCCTGCTTGTACAATATTTTACGTATTGTACACTCATGAACAGAGATGTTAGCCAGTTCCAATGATGCCTTCAAATCTTTGGCTGTCATTCAGGGTTGTTTCTTTACCTCATTGATGAGTCTTCGTTGTCCTCTTGGTGTCATTTTGACTGGGCGCCCAATTCTACCAATTCTTGGTAGAGTAGCAACAGTCCCAAAGTGTCTCCATTTGTAGAATGTTTGGCTAACTGTAGACTGGTGAATTTCTAAAGTCTTTGAAGTCACTTTGTGACCCTTGCCAGCTTTACGTAAATCAACTATTCTTGATCATAGATCCTCTGAAAGCTCTTTTTGGCTCAAGGGTTCACATACTTTTTCCAAAAGCACTGAGTTTTTTTTTTTGGTTGTTCTCAATAAAGACACGAAAAATCTGAATTTTTTTGTGTTATTCTTTGAGACACATTATATTTGTCAGTACCCCTGACTTGGATGAAGATCAGTTCACATTATATGACAAATTTATGCAGAAAACCATGAAATTCCAAAAGGTTCACATACTTTTTCTTGCCACTCTGTGTGTGTGTGTGTGTGTGTGTATATATATATATATATATATATATATATATTTTTTATATTTATATACACACACACACACACACTCACAGTTTACATGCGGTAGGCAATTAAGGTCACAGTTACAATAACTTTTTTATATTTATTTATATAACATAGCATGGATAAACATTTTAAGGAGGCATAAATGTGGCATAAAAAATGTCTAAATATTGAGTGGACTAATGATACAGGAGCACTATCTCTTTTTACCTTATTTTTTCAAATTTTATATTCTGCATTTTAAGTTGGTACTCTTAATGCATGAAAAAATTACACATCAATGGACACTCACAAATAGTCAGCACAGAATCACATTCTTAAGTCCTTTAAAGGAATGTGGTGTTTGCCTGCATTAAAACCCTGCATAGCGCAACACAGTGCAGTCTGAGAACAATTGCTGCAACAATGATGCATAGGACATGTCCCATTTAGCTATGAAGCTTCACTGACGAGGACTTGTGCTTTGGTTAGATCTTGGGTCGTCAGGATGGTGTGAAGCAGGACTGGGTGATTGATGACTGCATTGGAAACTGGTGGAGACCCAACTTTGAACCACCACAGGTTAGTGATCTTTCCCCCATGTCTTCTGTATGTCCCATACTGGAATACATAGAAATGTAATATAGTTCATTTAATGCAAATTAAACACTCATTAATTAAGACTATCCTTTATTATTAATTACACCTATACTGGACGTCTTCAGTACCCCTACATTCCAGCACACATAACTAAGCCCAAGGAACATAAGAAGCTCTTCTTGGTCCAGTTACAAGAGAAAGGTAAGACTTAACATGGATATAGTTCTCTGTACCCCCATGTATATGTAGATGTGACCATTGTGCTTAACTTGCGGTTGTATTCCAGCATTGTTTGCTGTCCCAAAAAACTACAAGTTGGTGGCCGCCCCCTTGTTCGAGCTCTATGACAATGCTCCTGGATACGGTCCTATTATATCCAGCCTCCCTCAGTTACTCAGCAGGTGAGAGACCATGAAGGTTCAAATGACTGTGTTGTAGTATGTCATTGTCAGTATGAATATCAGAACTCTGTAGTTTAGTAAGTAGATCGCAAATAGAAATAACTGTAAAATAATGTGTACTAATTAGTAATACTTATCAATCTACAAGATTCCACTCCAACGATCATATGTTGTTGCCTGATTTTTTTTCAATTTTATAATGCTCTGTAGTGACTAAGGACTGCACCTAGTAGGATTTGTTCCAACCTAGCCTATGTTTACCTTGCATAACAATTTTATGTATTGTCAGTTATGTAGCTTCTAAATGAGAATGTAGTCATGCCTATTTTTTTGGGGGATTGTTAGCTTCGTTCCTTTTGGTTTCATTCACAGTTGCAATTTAGTACTAGCAAAACTGGTTGTATGAAATAGCACTTTTCCACTGGACAGTGCCAAAACAAATCCATTTTTGTCATTATTTTCCATTAGGTTAACATTGAATTTGGTTACCCAACTGGAGTACCAACACAACTGACCAGGTACATAAGGGTGAAGCTAGAAATAATGCAGCACACTGACCGGTCAAAGAACAATTGACCCAGATTTGTTACTCAGACATACAATTGCTATTTTGGAAATAAAAGCCTGAACTGTTTTTCTTCCAGACAGTACGCCAGACACCTTCAACAGTAGTGCAGTGATTGCCTGCCAGTGTTTCTTTTACTTTTCAAATGTCAGTTTCTTGTACTAAGAGGCGCTAATGTCACAATTGTGTCAGAAAATCGAATGTTTTAGATTCATTTTGATTTATTTTGCTCACAGGAATGTCTGTCTGTGTGTCTGGTGATATTTATTTAGGAAATATTCATTTCATACTATTACTGTGGAAGGAAATACATTCCACATGTTTGTTAGCGCTCAAGAATTAATGTTAATGTAAAATTTGTTTGTTTGTTTACAAGTAAACTCCATAGGATAAGCTACCTTTTAATTTGAAGTTCAAGAATACTCAGTTTAATACTACATCAATCACAACAGGTTTGGTCTGTTTTTTTATTTTTTAAGTTGGTACTTTCTACAACCAACATGGCCATAATATTTACGTCTCCAGGCAATGACAAAAATGCTTTGTTTTTTTTTTTTTTTGTTTTTTTTTTTTTTTTTAGAGAAGCATAACGCAAAAGTTCAACATACACATTATGGCTGTTGCAGACTGATAGTGCCATACAGTTGTATTTATTTTTATGTGCTACATAAATAAATTGTATAAAACAAAAATGAAACCAAAAATGTTTTCATCCAGTGACTTTATACCTGGGACCAAGCACTTTCATTAGCCTTTTGAACCCTGGTTTTTCCATTGTTCTAACTGGAAGCATGTCTTTCGTTATAAAATATGAAATTTTACTCTCATATGGAGTAATCATTGAAACGGCGGTTATGAGTGACTTCTGCAGGGGATTCACTGACTATGTTTACATGGACAGGAGTAATCTAATTATTGACCTTAATCTAAGTAAGGTAATAATGTGATTAAGGTGTTTACATGAGCCTCTCTTAGAATACTCCGGTCATGTTCCCGTTTTACATGTTATAGATCATAATTAGATTAAGATCCCGCATCATTACGTCACCGCGCCACGCCGTTCGACATCACTCCAAAATTTCACGTATCAACATACAGTTCGGTCGCTATGGTGCCGTATACAGTTTTGGTTGTTTTTGTTACTTTTTGTAACGAATGCTTTAAGTGCAGTTAATTATTTGTTATGATGTACGTGCTAATAGACGACTGCTTGAAGCCGTGGGGTGCGTCTCAAATCGTATACTTACCTTCTGTATAGTAGCCGATATACATGTATTTTTCCCCACTACAGGACTATAGTAGGCAAGTATGCAGTTTGGGACACAGCCGAACTCTCTTGTTCGCCGTAAAACGTAAAACTGCCGTGTGTGTGATCGTGTCATGTCGCAAAACGCGGTGAAAACGCTCACACGACGTTCATAATGTTTACATGTCTGTAATGCACGTCCATAATACGATTAAAACAGGAGTACTCCACCTGTCTTAATTCGATTAGAGCTTACTTAGATTATGACCTTAATTAGATTAAGGTTGGTGTTTACATGGTAGTTTCTTAATCAAAGTATGGTCTTAATTAGATTAAGAGTGAATTATTGTTGTCCATGTAAACGCAGTCACTGTCAGACTACCAGAAGAGGCTTGTTTGAGTTCGGATGCTAGTGCTAGCAATTTTGCCTCTCTGTATACTCAATAGGATGAGAACTTTTCAAGTGGTAGAAAAGGTTTGTTGTGTTTCCCGTTTTCATTTGCACATGTCGCCTACATATTGAAGAACTCTGAAGAAATGACACTTTACTACAATGTAAAGTAGTGTACAGCTTGTATAATTTGCTGTCGTCACCCCCCAAAAAAACTCAACACACAGCCATTAATGTCTAAACCCCTGGCAACAAAAGTGAGTACACCCTTAAGTGAAAATGTACAAATTGGGCCCAATTAGCCATTTTCCCTCCCCGGTGTCATGTGTCACCAGGTGACACTCCCTCATACTGGTCACTGGAAGTTCAACATGGCACCTCATGGCAAAGAACTCTCTGAGGATCTGAAAAAAAAGAATTGTTGCTCTACATAAAGATCGCCGGGCTTACGCAATTGACGAAGTACGCCCCCCTACACTGAGCTGCAGCACGGTGGCCAAGACCATACAGCGGTTTAACAGGACAGGTTCCACTCAGAACAGGCCTCTCCATGGTCGACCAAAGAAGTCGAGTGCACGTGCTCAGTGTCATATCCAGAGGTTGTATTTGGGGAAATAGACGTATGAGTGCTGCCAGCATTGCTGCAGAGGTTGAAGGGGTGAGGGGTCAGCCTGTCAGTGCTCAGACCATACGCCACACACTGAATCAAATTGGTCTGCATGGCTGTCGTCCCAGAAGGAAGCCTCTTCTAAAGACTGATGCAGAAGAAAGCCCACAAACAGTTTGCTGAAGACAAGCAGACTAAGGATGTGGATTACTGGAACCATGTCCTGTGGTCTGATGAGACCAAGATAAACTTATTTGGTTCAGATGGTGTCAAGCGTGTGTGGCGGCAACCGGGTGAGGAGTACAAAGACAAGTGTGTCTTGCCTACAGTCAAGCATGGTGGTGGGAGTGTCATGGTCTGGGGTTGCATGAGTGCTGCCGGCACTGGAGAGCTACAGTTCATTGAGAGAACCGTGAATGCCAACATGTACTGTGACATACTGAAGCAGAGCATGATCCCCTCCCTTCAGGGACTGGTCCGCAGGGCAGTATTCCAGCAAGATAACGACCCCAAACACACCTCCAAAACGACCACTGCCTTGCTAAAGAAGCTGAGGATGAAGTTGATGGACTAAACCCTATTGAGCATCTGTGGGGCATCCTCAAACAGAAGGTGGAAGGAGCACAAGGTCTCTAACATCCACCAGCTCTGTGATGTCATCATGGAGGTGTAGAAGAGGACTCCAGTGGCAACCTGTGAAGCTCTGGTGAACTCCATGCCCAAGAGGGTTAAGGCAGTGCTGGAAAATAATGGTGGCCAAACAAAATATTGACACTTTGGGCCCAATATGTACACTTTCACTTAGGGGTGTACTCACTTTTGTTGCCAGCGGTTTAGACATTAATGTCTGTGTGTTGAGTTATTTTGAGGGGACAGTAAATTTACACTGTTACACAAGCTGAACACTCACTACTTTACATTGTAGCAAAGTGTCATTTCTTCAGTGTTGTCACATGATAAGATATCATCAAATATTTACAAAAATCTGAGGGGAGATACTGTGTTTGTGTATTTGTGTGTGTGTGTGTGTATACGTGTGTGTGTATATATATATATATATATATATATATATATGTATGTGTATATGTATATATGTATATATATGTATGTGTATATGTATATATGTATATATATGTATGTGTATATGTATATATGTATATATATGTATGTGTATATGTATGTATGTATATAACAGTTTCACACCATTTTTTTTCCGCCATTTATATTCTAATTTTAACCTACACAAAATGCCTGAAAGTTGGCAGATCTGGTAATGAGAGGTAATATACTGTAATCTCATTCTATACTAAGGAAAAGTCCAGAGCACAGTCTACAGGAAGAGTTAGTGATTAAATAAGCTGGTTCCTCAAACACCTAAAGAACGCCAAATTTTTCAAGAACAAAATGCTCATCACAGTATAGTATTAGTATTAACTTTGCACTTAGCATTCTGTTTCCCATTAAGTTTAAAGTATCGCCACATTGGTTTGGGTCACTCACCATCACTACTCCAAACTTGCTATGTCTTGTGCTCAGTAGAAGCTCTATGAGGTAATAGCATCACACACATTTTAATGTATAATAAGTCAATGTGAAAGAAAACTCAATTCACCAATTTCAAATAATATTTGATGAATTAATTACATGGTTACCCAATAAGTATTTAATCAGTTGATCACTCGGTGCCATCAGTAGTCATCACCCCAACCTCTGAAGAACTTTACTTACACATGCAATTGTTAAGAGATTGGAAACCGATTTAAATACTTCAACAGAGAAGGAATAAAGTTCTGTAATCTCACGTAAAACCTTACCGTGTTGTACCACGCTGTTGGGTAGAAAATGGCAAAAGTCTCTGAAAATGACAAGCATGCATAATCAGATCAGACAGGACATTGCTAACACCTACAACTGTTTTCCCTCTTAAACAGATTTAACTTCATCTACAACTGAGGGGCACACAGTCCGTAAGGCTGTCTCTGTGAGTGCAGTCAGAACCTGAGAGAAAATAAATGGACTGGAGAAAGTGGCAACTTTCTCTGACGTGTAACCAGAGGAGAACTGGCTATAGTCCACTGTTGTTTTTGAAATTTCTTGTCATTTTTCATGTGTATGTTTTTGTGCATTTAGGTTTTTTCTTCTTCCCAACTGCATCGTAATTTTAGATTTTAGTGTTAAATGACATATTCATTTACCTAAATAGCTGTTTTATTTTCAGTAAAGCGTGTATACAATGCTCAAATGTGATTCAGTTTTTACAAAAAAAAACTTTGACTTTGTTACTTTTTTTTTTTTTTATTTATAATAAACTGCCATCGTAAGATTGATTGATTCATTAGATTTTTTGATGTGTGACTCAATTAGGTATTGTGTTATCTTCATATTTTATTTAATTATGTATATTTAATAATATTTTCTTCCTACGTAAAGTTTGTTAGGTGACCTGTTGGAGATATGAGGAAACAAGTAGCCATAGATGTACAATGCAGGAGTAGAACTTGCACATAAATTATTGCAATCTGTGATTTCATTTACTATTTGCAAAATGGCAGACGATGCTGTTTGAGAAAAATATACTAAAACACTTTGAACATTGACATTGTAAAACCAAAATCAGGCATTTGATTTGCTTTACCTATTAGTCATGCTGTTTGGTAGTTGATCGTTAGATAGCTTATGTTTTAGTAACACATTTTTATCTGCTTTGTGTTTATAGTGCCCTCCACTAATATTGGCACCCTTGGTAAATATGAGCAAAGGCGACTGTCAATTTTGTTCTTTTCAAAAATATTCACAAAAAATACTCTGCTCTCAAGGATATCAAACAACTGCAAAGATGATGCAAGTTTCACATATATCTCTTTGTTAAATGTAGGTGTGCAACAATTATTGGCACCCTTTGAGTCAATGCTACCTCTCTTTGCCAAGATAACGGCTCTGAGTCTTCTCCTATAATGCCTGATGAGGTTGGAGAATACATGGCAAGCGATCGGAGACCATTCCTCCGTACAGAAGTCCATGATGCCGTGTATCCTAACAAAATGTCCAGGTCCTCTGGCAGAAAAACAGACACAAAACATTAAAGATCCACCACCATATTTAACTGTGGGCGTGAGGTACTTTTCCATATGGCTACCTCTCTGTGTACCAAAACCACCTCTGGTGTTTATTACCAAAAAGCTCTATTTTGGTTTCATCTGACCATAGAACCTGATGCCATTTGAAGTTCCAGTAGTGTCTGGTACACTGAAGAGGCTTGAGTGTGTTTTTGGATGAGAGTAGAGGCTTTTTTCTTAAAACCCTTCCAGACGCAACTAACTTCTGCAATTCTTCAACTTTGATCCTTGGAGATTTTTTGGCCACTCGAACCAAAATGTTCTCTTGACAGTGGGTTGAAAATATACACGTGTCCAATTCCAGGTTGATTTATAATATTTTTAATTAATTAATTCTTGCCCTGATGGTGGAAATTGGCATTTTTAATGCTTGTGCTATTTTCTTATAGCCACTTCTCATTTTGTGAAATTCAAAAAGCTTTTTCTGCACATCTATTTAAGTGTCTATTTGAGGGTTGGCAGTAATCAGGTCTGGTTGCGTCTTGTCCAGCTGAACCCCATTATGAATGCACTTCATTTAGTTCAATTAGTAACTATGGAGACAAATAAAGTTTCACACAGGCCCAGTTGGTATTGGATAAAGTTTTCAATAGTCTTCAATACATAACATTATCGTTTAAAAACTGTATTTTGTGTTTACTCTGGTTGCCTTTGTTTTATCCTAGTTTTCGTTTCTGAAACAATTTAGTATATCACAAAAACAAGAAAAAAGCAAATACTTTCACAGCACTGTATATTCTGAATTTGATCAAACATTATATATCAATGTCATTTTGTAAATGAATTCAATTTAAGGTTTACCATTAGCACTGCTTTGCATATTTAAATTTGGTTCCACGGCAGAAATCGATTCTGACGTAGGGCACATGTACACCAACCGCAGAAGATTGAGATGTATTTATGCTAGGATTCTATGAGCATCCTTTGGCTAAATGATATTGGCCTAATGATTTCTCTAGCTGGGGGTATAATACAGCAATGCATGTGCTTCAACTGTCAGTTTTGTGACAGACACATTTAGTACAACTTTACAGGATTAGAGCACAAACGAGTGCACCCTGAGGAAACAGAATGATGGCCAAAACAGATTTTGTGCTGCAGTTTTACATAACGCATTTGTTACAATACGTTATAATATATTTTCCTTAGTCTTCTAGTATTTGGGGAAAGGATGTGGGAAAAATTGGCCTGATATATTTATTGCAAAAATTTTTTTTTGCCACTTTATAAAAGCTAGACGGAAGCTAATTGGTCATAAAGTCTGGGGTTAAATACTGGTAGTTTCAATACTTCAGGCAAAAAATATTCTACTCTTACCTGAAAAAACATGCTCTGCAGTCGGTTCAAACAAAAATAACAAATCAAAGCTTTTCTTTCATTGAAGTCCTACATTAGCCATATGACTTTTTTTTTAGTTTGGACATTGGAAATCTGCTAGAAATCTTTAGAACGTTAGCATAATTCCTGTTAATCACCTGTTCTCTAAAATTTCATTACAGAAAGTGCTCCTTTGCCTTTGTGATGTTCAGACTGCAGGCAAAACATGGGGTTCATTTTCCTCATACAGTGCATCTGGAAAGTATTCACAGCACTTCACTGTTTCCACATTTTGTTATGTTACAGCCTTATTCCAAAATGGATTCAATTCATTATTTTCCTCAAAATTCTACAAACAATACCCCATAATGACAACGTGAAAGAAGTTTGTTTGAAATCTTTGCAATTTTATTAAAAATAAAAAACAAAAAATTTGCATATTTACATAAGTATTCACAACCTTTGCTCAATACTTTGTTGAAGCACCTTTGGCATCAATTACAGCCTCGTCTTTTTGAGAATGATGCTACAAGCTCGGCACACCTATTTTTGGGTAGTTTCTTCTTTGCAGGACCTCTCAAGCTCCATCGGGTTGGATGGGGAGCGTTGGTGCACAGCCATTTTCAGATCTCTCCAGAGATGTTCAATCGGGTTCAAGTCTGATCTCTGGCTGGGACACTCAAGGACATTCACAGACTTGTCCTGTAGCCACTACTATGTTATCTTGGCTGTGTTTAGGGTCGTTTGCCATGTGAAGCTTGTCACTTTTTTCAAGCAATCTGGCCAAGTCAGCACTCAAAAGCACAGACTACATTTCCTAGGATCCTCAGCGAATCAGATCATGACGTGCATTAGTCAATTTCCCCAAACCCTCCACCAACTAATGAACTACAGCCCACATCACCTGATTTGACAGATGACCAGTATCCCAGTTCACTTGTTCCTAACCACACTAATCCCTTTATATATCCCAGACATTTTACTGTTCGAGTCTCACTGCTTTCTGTCACAGACAATTCTGTTTGATTGATATTCTAGTTTTGATCTTGTTCTGTGTAGTTTGTGTGTGCGTGCTAGCTTAGTGCACTCAATCTCCAATCACCTGAGCCTGCCTACTTCACTATCTTCTGGCACACATTGCACTACAAATGGATTCATAGAAGATGGATGGATGGATTCAAACGGTTGAGCTTTTTGAGTGGTGTCAAAATAACACATTCACAAGATACTGTGCCAGAAATGTTTTATTTCAAGAATACCATGACATCTTGAGCCGAAAACATGTTTCTTTTGTGTAGGTATCTAGTTTTTCCATGTATTATTTGTACATGGTTCAAATGTTTAAACACAACACACTTTGCTGATGGTAATTACGGACAGAAAAAGTGCGGTGTGAAAATATAGCAGCATTGATTTTATTTTATTTTTAACAGCCTTTCCATTAATGAATCTGGGAAAAGTGCACATAGAAATTCAGTAAGCATGATTTTTTTTTGTACCATTTCATTGCATTAAGATACATTTATCAATTAATTCAAGTGCAATTCATCCAATGAAAAAGAAAGGGAATTAAACCAACAGCTGATAGAAAGAAAATGTTTGAAAAAAAACAAAACTCAGAGAATAAAGAAAAATTTCCTCTCCAAAACAAATGATAAAAGCCTCTTACAGTAGAACGGCTCGGCTGTAATAAAACATGAAAACAATCCTTGCTATTTCTAATACAGTAAACATTCTTAGTGCAATTATTATTATGCCAGCATGTTTTCATCAAGTGTTCACACAAAGGTTTTTGTATGTAGTATAGCTGGACTACAGTGCATACATTCCAATGGTTACACATGTATTGTGTTTTTTGGGAATGATATAAATCAATATTACATATTGCTCTTTTCAAAAAAAAAAAAATATTATTTTTAAATTATTAAAAAAAAAAAAGATTGTAAGAGATCTAGGATGTTTTCTGATTAATATGGCTAAAAAGTTATTTTTCTCAGTATATCAGTAGCAAACACACTTTAACTTTAGCCCGGTGCAGATGGGATTAGTTTTACTGGTTGGTTGCTATAATAACTTTTTTGTGTCCAGGTGGCAGCTTAAACACGTTTCTGCCAGATTGTGATTGTATCACATATGGTCATAACTGTAGCTGTCATTATCATGGTCCCTTTAATAAGCATGTGGGATTGTACTTTTCTTGTGCTATTCTGACTCCTTTGACTTTCTTTCTCCTATTAAGTCTGTATGGAGATGAACCCATACAGAATAAGTTGTTGAGAGACTACTCCAAAGCATTCATCTTCTCGCAGTTGAGCAACTGGATTTGTGTACTAGGCGACTAAATACAATGAGTTTAAGAAAATTGTAATTTTGTACAAATAGGAAATGAAATCAGATCTTAAATACTCTTTTCTTTACACATGAAGCTTTAAGATTAATAACTTACAAAGTGGCAAAAATAAAATGACACATTCATCTGCAAAATTGGCAGCAAATAAATAGATTTTCATAATACAGTAAACTGAGGTTGTTGTTTTTTTTATATTAGCTTCAAGCTAAAGTAGAGTATGCTATATGACTTTAGCTTCTAAAGCTAACATTGACATGTACCATAAATAGTGAAATAGAGCATACTGTATATCATAGACAATGATGCCTCTGTATCAATTTCAGATCTATAGTTTGCTACTGAGTAGAGACACAGAATTGTGCAAAAATAGCAGTGCATGCTTCCATCCCTCATTCTCCCCAAATGCAAGGTCCACAATGAAGGTCCCTAAACCTCTCACATTAATATAGACAGAAAGATGTATCTATTATAATTATATAAATATATAATTAAATACAGATATAGTATGCTCAATCAAAATGAAAAAATATACATTTATATTTACAGCTAAGAATTATTTGGGGGGGGGAGTGTTTGGGGTGTTCTGGGGTGGGGGGGTGCCAGCTCCACAAGCAGTAACTCCAACATATAGTAAAGTGCATTCACATACTTATACAATGATGCATATACCCGCACTGGCAGAAATGTGGTTACCTCAGCAAAAAATTGGTCCCAACACTTTTGGGATTATGGAGTTTCACTGCTCCCTAAAATACAGCTTTGCCTATGGATTCCACATATTCTTTTGCAATCCACTACTGATTATGGATTTTCAAGATGGGGATAAAAATGTGCTTTTGGCTTTGTGTTATCAATGTATGTGGGGCAATTTGCCATTCAACACCAATGAATTAATATTGGTCTGTCCTTGAGAAATGCACTGGTGAATTATTGCTTTTTATCTACAGTGAGGGGAAATATGTTTTCAGACACTTTTTTTGTTATTTAATATACTTTCAGTACATATATCCAGTTCAAATGTACACAACATTTGTACTTAGAAATATGAACAAAAATGTATGTATTCATAAGCATAAACAAAGTTTCTAAAAAAAAATTGACAGGGGAAAAAGTCTTCTGACAGAATTCTGTATAAAAAAAATATATAAAAAGGTTACAGTAAAATAAATATAAATGCTGCTGCTATTGTTGCAAAAAATAAAATAAAAAAAAAGTTCTCATGCAAATTGTACTCGGTGTCATTATAAATAAATTTTGCCATTCACACAAGAAGTAGCAATCATTGTGAAGGTTAAGGAACTTCTTAAAGGGACCACAGCACTTAAATGGAAAAAGCTACAGAGCCATAGCAAAGATCTTAAACATCCCAGTACAGCTGGTTCAATAAAATGCAGGTCAAAAGTTCTTGAAACCACAACTAATCACCCCCGGATAGGTGCGCCACAGAAGATTTCACAACATGCTCTCTCACTAATGATAAGGAAGGTACAAGAGAAGCCAGTAGTCACTCGATAAGATTTGAAGGATGACCTGAAAGCAACAGAAACAACAATTACACAGAGACAAATAAGCAATGAAGCAAATAATCTCTGTTCCTACACCCCACTTAAAACTCCTGTGCTAAAAAAGAAGCACAGAGATGTGCATCTAAAATTTGCACACAAGCATATAGTCAAATCAGAACTCATTCGACAAGAATCAGAATTTGGAGAGAAGATGAACCTTTCAACAAGACAATGACCTCGAACTTCCAGCCAAAATGACACCGTGAAGATGCTTGCCTGGCCTAGCCGAGACTTTATTTATGTAGGATTATGAAATTGTGAGTGCATAAGTGGGATTCTCATAAACTTAGAAATTTGAAGACAATTTGCCAAAACTGAAAAAAATAATAATTACTACTTACCACAGAGGTCTCAAAGCTGTAATTGCCAGCAATGGCTTTGCGACAAATTACTAATGTTGTTAATTTTCTTGTATCCAAATACCCTTTTGTCTATCAATTTTGTTTTTTAAACATACACTATATGGCCAAAAGTGTGTGGATACCCCTCCGAGTTTAGATGTTTCAGCCACACCCATCTCAAACAGGTGCTTCGAATCAAATACATAGCCAGGTAATATTTATGGAAAAACACTGGCAGTAGAATGGATTGTACTGAAGAGCTCAGTTACCTCAAATGTGCCACTGTCATAGGATGCCAACTCTGCCTCAAGTCAGTTTGTGAAATGTCTGTTCTGCTAAATCCGCACCTGTCAACTATGAGTGCTAATATTGTGAAATGGAAGGTAGGAATGGTGTAAAGCACACCAGCATTGGACTCTCTGGAGTGAGGAATCACACTTCACTATCTGGCTGTCTGATGGACCTACCAGAATGCATAGTGCCAACAGTAATGTTTGGTGGTTTTAAGGGTATGAGACCCTAAGTTCCAGTGAAGCGTAATGCTAATACTACAGCACACAAAGGCATTTTATACATTTTAGTATGTTTCCAATTTGTGGCAACAGTTTGGGGAAAGTGACCTCATCCCCAATGAACACCTGTGGGATCAACTGGAACATTGATTGTGAGCCAGGTCTTCTTGTCCAATCAGTACCTGACGTTGCGAATGCTCTTTTGACTGAATGGGCAAACATTCCCACAGACACACACCAAAATCTTGCGGAAAGCTTTCCTAGATGAGTTATAGCAGTAAAGCAGGGCCAACTCCATCTGAACGCCCATGGTTTTGGAATGGGATGTTCAAACAGCTCATATAGGTGTGATGATCATGAAGTGTATCTTCGTGTATACTTATCAATGCATATGTTTTCATACAAAGTCAAAATATATTTTGTTTGTAAAATTGAAGTGGATATATGTACTGAGAGAGAGAGAGAGAGAGAGAGAGAGAATGAATTCATAATTCACAGTGAAAGACAAGGAGTGCCCAGTGTTTCAGAACCAGAACTCCAGTCTCTATCCGCATCACAGGCAATATAGATAGGGAGGTACACATACATTTAACTGGGTGCTAGAGCGAAGGGCAAGACCCTGAATGGATATGGGAAATTGTCTTTTGTTTTTGTTTACTGCTTGCATTACATCTGGTATGCTCAGGATATGGAAAACCATTTTAATGAGACATTTAGGCCTCATAAATATAGAAATAGGATCGAATTTGACCCCTGTGTTTAGTGGTGATGGACCTTGTGGACAGTGGACTTTCCCAGGCAGCAGTGGCAGCTGGTGCTAAGTGGTTTTACCAGCCTATGGCAATGGCATTTGCGCAAGCTAAACTTCCCTTCTCATTTATGTCAACATACCAAATGATTTCCATGCCCCATTGCTATGGCTCCCATTACTTGGAATCTGTACGCTCTCTGTGCCTACTGAATCTCCCATCATGGGCATTATCTCTTTCAGGGCCAAAAGTAATTGCACCGTGGTGTTAGCAAAACAACTTACATCTGAAGCTTATATGCTTTGCAAACCAATGTGTTAGTTATTTTCTATTTGGATTTGCCCACAGTGCTTCAACCTATTGTACTTCTCTCGACACCACCAGTCACCTGCATCTGCCATTGCAGCCATTATTCCTAAAAGATTTTGCAAAACATTTATGAAACTAGTACATTGTGGAATAATCCAGCCATTGGCTTGGGTTGATATATCATAAAAATGGTCAGAAAACTCCAAGAAGGAAACCGCCCTGGCAGCCTGGAACGTAAGGAATTAGAACTGAGCAAAAATAGAACATCTTGAAAAAAAAACATCTTGAATTCGACCAGCTACTGGGAACACCATGAAAAATACTTTATTTACTCCAGTAAAGCCAGCCCCATCATGTCACTGTGGTTATTTTATACACTAGATATAAATGCTTTACATTTAGCAAATCCTATCTTCCCCAAACCAATGCAGCTTATTTTAGCTCAGTGTTGCAGCATATCCAGACAATGCTATCAGCTACAATTAAAGCTATACAAAATAAAATGGATTGATTAACCGGTGATACCTGATGTTCTGGGAAGAGGAACTTGTGCCAGATGCAGTGTCAGGATCTTACTGTTCCTCACAGCCATTAGCATTGCACACTTCACCCTCCTGGCACTGGAACATGTACTGAGACATAGCGGCAGGGACAAGGATGTTGGACAACTCCTACACATACAATACACAGATAGACAAGATGGTATCAACTGACTAGCTGAATTCAGTATGAACAGATTATTAATATGATAGTACTGTATATCCTTCAGTGGTGATGGATATTGTCTTTAAGATGCTCTAAATCAGAGTAAGTCACTCACTGATTTGAGATTTGAGTCCATCTCTGTGAAGTTCCACTCACTGATGGGCATGCTAAAAGTGAATGCCTTTAAGAGAGCAAAGCCAGTTCATGATTAAGAAATGTATTTAGATTCCACAGTAAAAATTAATTATGTATGTAAACACTATCATTTTAATGAAACAGAAACTATAATTACAATAAACTGGCAATAAAGTAAGGGTTTATTATGTATTGCATATTAGGTGAATAAAATAACACAGCATGTGTTTCAGTGATGTAAAGTCTGACACATTAGACTTTCTTGCTTTTTTAAAGGTGTAGTATGTGGGGTTCTTTTGCAAAAAAAAACAACAAAAAAAAACCCCACACTCATAATTACTGAGTCACTGGATAAAAAAAAGCTCCCTCTTTGTTGTTCCTGAGTCACCCTGACAATCCTGCAAGAGTAGCTCACAGTCAGCACTTTGTCAGTGGTGTCAGGTCCGAGTTGGCTGGAAATTTGTATGCATGAAAACATCAAGTGTCATCGCGACCCAACTTTAGGCACAAAAACACTCAGACTACAATGTGGCAGAAGGGAGACTGCAGCCAATTAGGAGAGAGAGCGAGAGAATAAGCAAGTGAGCTAGGCCATTCCTAACTATAAGCAAGTAACTTAGGGCCATACAGTCTCCTCCAAAAGTATTGGAACATCAAGACCGGTTATTTTGTTTTTGCTATAAACTGAAGACATTTGACTTTGATATAAAAGATTAATATGACATATTAGATCGGAATTTCAACATTCATTTCCTGATATTTACATCTAGATAAATAAAATAAGTTAGAGCATGGCACATTTTGTTTGACCCTTCCCATTTTTCAAGTTATGAAAATATTGGAACATGTGATTGACAGGTGTTTTTTGTTGCCCGGGTGTGCCCTGTTAGATGAACTATTTACACAATTAATAGCAATGAATATCTACTCTTGGCTTAAACGCAGGGTTTTGCTTGTGAAGACTGCATTTGTTGTTAAAAAGGATAAACTAACATGAAGACCAGAAAGCTGTCTATGGGAGAAAAGCAAGCAGATTTGAAGCTGAGAAAAGAGGGGAAATAAGTCAGAGCATTGGGATTAGCCAATAAAACAATTTGGAATGTCCTGAAAAGGAAAGAAACCACTGGTGTACTAACAACCAGACATCAAACAGGTCAGCCAAGGAAAACAGCAGTTGATGACAAACATTGTTGTTTTTGGCTTTTTCTTCACTGTTATCACAGTCACTGACTACGTTTACATGAACAGCAGTAATCTATTTATTGACCTTACTCTGAGTAAGATAATACTGTGATTAAGGTGTTTACATGAGTCACTTTTAGAATATTCCTTTCATGTACCCGTTTTACATGTTATAGAACATAGATCGATTAGCAGCACACGTCATTACGTCACCGCGCCACGCTGTCCCTCCAGAATTTCATGTATCAACATGTATCAACATCTTCGTTATGGTATACAGTTTTGGGTGTTTTTATTTAACTTTTTAAAATACTGTATATACAGTATCTCACAAAAGTGAGTACACCCCTCAGATTTTTGTATATAATTGATTATATCTGTTAATGTGACAACACTGAAGAAATGACACTTTGCTACAATGTAAAGTAGTGAGTGTACAGCTTGTGTAACAGTGTAAATTTGCTGTCCCCTCAAAATAACTCAACACACAGACATTAATGTCTAAACTGCTGGCAACAAAAGTGAGTACACCCCTAAGTGAAAATGTCCAAATTGGGCCCAATTAGCCATTTTCCCTGCCCGGTGTCATGTGACTTGTTAGTGTTACAAGGTCTCAGGTGTGAATGGGGAGCAGGTGTGTTAAATTTGGTGTCATCGCTCTCACACTCCCTCATACTGGTCTCTGGAAGTTCAACATGGCACCTCATGGCAAAGAACTCTCTGAGGATCTGAAAAAAAGAATTGTTGCTCTACATAAAGATGGCCTAGCCTATAAGAAGATTGCCAAGACCCTGACACTGAAGACCATACAGCGGTTTAACAGTAACCCCCCACCCCCAATAACTTCATATCAATGGTCTAAACCTCCAGTTCATGTCATGGCCAAATTACCACCTCGGGTGCGCATTATTTTTTTAATAATTCAATGGCCAGTTGCCAATTATGTATTACTTGTATGTGCTGTGGTGGACAGTAGGCTAACTTTACAGTTATTTCAGTTAACTTGGCGAAGTGATATGGAACTGTAATTTGGTCATGACCTGACTGGAACTGCTTTAGCTGTGCATTTATTGAAAAATATTTGCACACCTCAAAACATCTGTCAGAGAATCAGAATTGAGAGTTCATCAGCACTGAGGTGTGTATATATATTGCCTAGAGACTTAAAGTGTTTTGTTCCCAAAGAATGAGCACGTAATGAGCCTGGCAAGGCAGTATTTACAGTTAAAAATTCAATGGCCCTTTAAGTGATGCTTTCTTTTTTATCCAAGTATTTATGTGGTTATATGTTGTACCTACATCCACATTGGCAGAGCTGGACTCTATACTCTGCTGGTGGTTTCTCAGGAGCAGCTGTAGTTCCTCAAAGCTCATGTCCACATTTTCAACAGCTTCAGAAGGTTCTGGCCTAACACACACACACACACACACACAAACACACAATATTAAATCATACTTATGAATACAATATAATTCAAATCAAACGTATCAATCTATTACACACTAACTTGTCTATGGTTCTCTTGGCCCTCCTCTCTGCAGGACTTGACCCTCGGCCCTCTAGGACGGACTGTACCATGGCCAAGGGGAGAACCGGAGGTTCAGTACACACACCGCAAGAAATGTCCTCACTCCATCTGTGCACACCTGGACTCACGGGCTCTTCCTTAATAATCATTGAACACCTTTCCCTATGGATATGAATAGACCATATTGCAAAGTATAAGAACGCACTATTTATTTAAAACAACATGAGAACATAGGATGTCAAATACATACATATGACCTCGGTTAGCTACATAAAGTTAACACTTCTTAAATAACGTTTATATAAAATTTGTACACACTTGAATTCCTTTTCATTAGATTTTTTTTTGTTTATTCAAAAAGTGCAAATATGTATACCGTGCTTCCTCCATTTGAATAGCCATTGCACTAGGCTGTGACATGTCAGTAACATCAGCGATGATTGGTCCTACTGTCATTGTGTTGCTAGTGGAACAGGAGGCAGCCTCTGTGGATGGCTGACAGTAAGAGTAAAGAAACGAGATGAGAGCTTTGTAGGAGAAACAAAGTCACTTGCTGTCTTATGTGACAAATGATCTTTTACTCTGTCATCATAGAGGGACAGGATTTTGCAGTACTTACTAAGTCTAAATTATACTTTGAAATACTACAGTTATAGTAATCTAATATTGTAGTGATCTATAATATCTACCAATCTGTCTGTTGGCTAGACATAGATCCATGTCACCATTAAGAAAATTAATATTAATAATGGCCAAGTTAGGGGGAAAAAAAAGAAATAACAATTAATGAGTGATATTTCAGGCAAAAACATATGCGGACACTCTTGAATATTATTTGAAGAGAATCGTTTTTTCAAACAAATAGTCCCAATATTTTTGCAATACACTTCGTTGCTACCCTCTTCCAGTAATGTCTAAAATAGCAAAGAACACTTGGAGAGGATATCGGATATTCCTCCATGTCTCAAGCTTTTGTTCCTCGTTTTGTGCATGTGAACTCCGAGGCCAATTCAGTAGAAGGACACACGATGATGTTCAGGCACTGCATTACTGTCAGGGCATCTTTTCTGCAACCCTTCCAAAAAGCTTGTTGCTTAGAAACTTTACAACCCAAAATTACACCGTGGATTCTTCTAAACTGTCATCTTTGCAATTAAATTTTGATTATTTTTTTTTTATTATGGTCCTTATTCTGGCCGCAATGATATTTGATATGATCATGTTTGCTGACTGACATTGACATTACACATCAATGAACCATTTGAATATTCTCTACTGCTCATACTTGTATCCTATATTACCGATTGGATGTAGAAGGCCTCTTGTATGGACTCCATGGAGTGGCTGTGACTGAGTTTGGAGATAGGAGGAGTGGTGGCGCCATCATCTAACATCAGGGGCCTGAGTAATAGGAGGGAAGTCATGAACAACACACAACATGCAAACCTGCGATTCACTTAATGCTATTATCGGCTGTAAAATGTAGTCAGAGATTTTTCTTCCTTGGCATGTTCAGGGTGGAGTGTTTCTTACATGTTAGTTTTAGGTCAGCTTGAATTTACTGTCATGTGCTGAAAAAAAGTGGTATTATTGTGCAGTATATTACTAGACCTTGTCCTCTTTCTCACCTGATTCATTTTCACAGGTCACCCTAGCTGACAGTGCACTTCTTCATAGAGGGTAGAGGGTCATGCGCTGTGGTTCAGTGGGTTGGTGTGTGTGTGTGTGTGTGCGCGCATGTGTGTGTGCCATAGAGCTCAGCAGATTCAGCATTCAGCTCCATTCAGGGTAGCCGAACCAATGAATTGTATCACCTGACGAAATCCAGCTGAGCTGGCCATTCGCACAGCTGTGTATATTTGGCCCGTATATGTTGATTTGCATTTTTTTTTTTTTTTTGCCTTTTTTGTGAATATGTGTGGGTGTGATAATCCACAGAGCTGCATCATCCTAGTGTGGGCAGAGATCAGTCTGAAGTCAGTATGCGTACTCACAATTTTCTCTTCATTCCGACCGTGCTGGGGGGGCTTGCCTGCATCTGGCTGAACAGGAACTGAATCAGCTAATAACAAAGCCAGAGAGAGATTCAGCATTACCGAACTGTTTCAAACACCAAATTGTCTACATGCTTCATATGTGCTTGGTTTTTTTTTTTTTTTTTTTTTTTACCTTGTTCATAACTTTCTGCTGCTGTGTGTGGTTTTGTCTCAGTGACACCACCTCCCTCCACAATACTTCATTCTGCCTATACAAATAGAGAGATATCCTGTTAATGCTTACAAAAAATTCTGTTTGATCACAGTTTTAGCACAGTCTATTGTCACTGCTGACACACAAGCCCATTGATCTACCTGAGGGTCCAGTACACGAGCAAGGCACATGACCTTCACTGTAAATCCACTAAAAGGTCAGGAGAGTTTTATTCAAACAGCATGCACAAAGCCACAGGCTCAATGAATAGAGAGCAAATGTAGGTGAAGAATGAGAGTGAATGTAGGTAAAGGGTCAAACCCTTTTGCGGTGAGAATGCTTTCTGTTTGTTATTATAGAGGCGAGCACAAACACTAACTCATTTAACCTGCAGAAGCCTTCATACCCATATAATCTTTCATAGGCTAAATTAATTACTACTAAATTGGTCACATTTGTTAAAAACTGTCACATCAGATAAAGAATGAAGGTCCCAAGAGACAGCTATCCAAAAAAAAATGATAATAATTTAATTCATTCATTGAACTTTTCTTCCACTTTTCCTGCTGGGGGGTTGCAGCACCAGCTAGCTCCGAAGGTGAGCGTGACTTCTCTATCCCTGTCCACACATTCCAGCTCCTCTTAGGCAATCCACAGAGTGTATGCTATCTAACTGAGAGATATAATCTCTCCAGTGGCTCCTCGGTTTCCCCAAGGGCTCAGTCTATTGGAATATCCCAGGATTGCTGAGGTCCTCACAATATCACAGAGAGTACTCACAGAAACCCTGCAGAGGAACCTCATTTCTGCTGCCTGTATTCATGACCTTATTCTTTCAGTCACTACCCATATCTCATGACCATAGGTGAGGACAGGGGTGTGGATTGACCTGTGAGAGCTTCGACTGAGCTCCTGCTTCACCACATCAGACCGCAAATAATAGCAAATTCTAATCAAGTACAAAATAAGTGTCAAAAAGTTGGGCTCTCACTGTTTCATATCTTGCATCTGGCACTCCAAGTTCTCTTGTTGGCTGCGAAGCACCTGTACTTCATACAAGAGCTTGCTTAAGTCCTCCTGCCTGAATTTAGTCTCCTCATTTTTTACTATAGACACCTGATAGAGAACACATACACAAAGGAACAGTTGGATGAATCAGCATGTCGTGCATGCCTATAAACCCACTGTGACTATGTGTAACACTAAATGGTGTACGTGTATAGTCATGCATTAGTCATACCTTGCGCTTGATATGTTCTAGAAGATGCTCATGGCCTTGGAGGAAGTACAGGTGCTGAAACTCTGTATCATCTCTCTCCGGCTTCACCAGCCCACTCTGTTCAATATTCACCACCTTCCTGAAGCCATCTGAAACAATATGATAACATAGAAACATACACATGTGGCTGTGCATGATACATACATGTTATTATTAGTTTAATTTTAGGTTTTAGTAACATCTATGCTACAGCTTGTTTCATTTTAAAAAAAGCTACTATAGAGAGAAAAGTTACTGGGTTATAGTAAAGTTTTAATGTAACCACACTGAGGTGATGCTATGAAGAATGCTCCTCACTTGTAAGGCGCTTTGGATAAAAAGTGTCTGCTAAATGAGTAAATGAATAAATGTAAATGTACTTATTACAGCCCAATTAGTGATACAATACTTATATCAGAAGCTGCTGTTAAAAATTCATAACAGGAAAGATTCCCACATTTTATAAAATAGGAAGGATGTACAAGTCAGGTCATTAAGTAATAAATCAGGGACAATATTCTCTGTCCTCAGTGGATTTGAAATGAAGCAATCAAGATGTGATTTAAGTGTAGACTTTCTCCTTTAATTCAAGAGGTTTAACAAAAATATTGCATTAACCATTTAGGAATTACAGTCCTTCCATTTTTACAGGTTCAAGAGTAATTGCACAATTGACTAATACGCAGTTTCATGGACAGATGTGGCCCGTTTCCTCATTATTTCATTACAAATTAAGGAGATAAAAGGTCTGAAGTTGATTTCAAGTGTTGAATTTGCATTTGGTAGCTGTTCATGGGAATTCTCAATATGCGGTCCAAAGTGGTGTCGATGCAAGAGAAGACAGAACAAAACAGAACAGACCTATCAGAGAGATAGCAGAACTTTAGGAGTGGCCAAATCAATTATTTGGACATTCTCAAAAAAGAAAGAATGAAATGGCGAGCTCAAAAAAACACCAAAAGACCTGGAAGGCCACGGAAGTCAACTAAAGTGGATGATTTGTCGCTCAGGGAGGTAGGCATATCATCGTCAATGTCTACAATCAAGAGACACCTTCATTAATGTAAATACAAACAGTTTACCTCAACATGCAAACCGCTGGTAACACTCAAAAACAGAAAGTTCAGATTAGACTTTTAAAAAACTCTTTAAAAAATGCCTCACCAATTCTAATGCAAGATTAACTTGTACCAGAATGATGGGAAGAAAAGCGTTTGGAGAAGGAAAGAAAGAGCTCATGATCCAAATCATACCACATTATCTGTCAAACATGATAGAGCAGTATTATGGCATGGCTGCCAGCAGAACTGGGTCACTGGTGTTTGTTAATGTTGTGACGGCTGATAGAAGTAGCAGAATGATTTCTATAGTGTATAAAGCTATACTTTATGCTCAGATTCAATGCTCAGTCAAATGCTGCAAAACTGATAGGATGGTGCTTCACAGTACAGATGGATAATGACTGCGAAAGCCACCCAATAGTTTCTAAAGGCAAAGAAATGAAATGTTCTTAAATGTCAGATGACCTCAACACAATTGAGCGTGTTTTCACTTACTGAAGACAAAACTGACGGCAGTTAGACAGACAAACAAGCAACAACTGAAGGCATTGATGCATTAAAGGCCTGGCAAAGCATCTCAAGGAAGGAAACTCAGCATTTGGTCATGTCTATGGGTACAAGAATTGAGGCAGTCACTGACAGCAAAGGATTTGCAAAAATAACCCTAATATTTATGATCATGTTAGTTTGTCCATTTACTTTTGAGCCTGTGAAAATGGAGGAACTCTGAAAAAATGCAGTTAATGAAATATTTTTTGTTAAACCCACTGAATTAAAGCTGAAAGTCTACACTTAAAGCTCATCTTGATTGCTTGATTTCAAATCCACTGGAGAAAAAAAATGGACTCACTGTCCGAATACTTCACTGTATAGATTTCAGTTGTTATTATTATTGTTTTAACATTGCATCAGGGTTATAATTATAGATAAATGCAACTCGACCTGTCAAGTGACAAATAACTTGATTTCTGCTATGCTGTGTAAAAGTACATACACATGTTGAGTTGGCGCACAAAGCTGGCCATGTTGTTGTGTTTGAAGTATTTGGGCAGAACCTCTTTGGCAAACCTGCATTGGTCAAACACATGGAAGCTGGTACCAGTCTAGACACAAGAATCCAAGAAAAAAAAAGTCTGTGTATTAATGGAATATCAAATATTTTAGTTACATTTATGTAGTGATATAATTAGTGATATGTATGAAGGCAAATGCCATGTTATTTTTCTATCATATATCAATCAACAAACTTAGTTTCGATACGTCATATCTCATAGGTAAACGTAACCATGGATGAAATAGATATATACACACAGTTCAAAATGATTCAACTCCCATTGTAATTCAGGTTTATTGTCAAAATGTACAGACTTTTAGCTGTTTGCAATTAACAAATCAAACAAAAACAATTGTAATAATTCAGCACAACAAATGTGGCAAGTGGTTTCTCCAAATTCTACTGAAAATGCAGCTTATAATGATTTCTCGTGTTGCAATGGGGGTTGAATAATTTTGATTGCAACTGCATATTATATATATATATATATATATATATATATATATATATATATATATATATAGAGAGAGAGAGAGAGAGAGAGAGAGAGAGAGAGAGAGAGAGAGAGAAAGAGAGAGAGGGCAGGTGTTAGAATGACCTGCCTGCAGTCCTGACCTGTCTCTGCTTGACGATGTGCATTATGAAGTGCAAAATAAGGCAACAATGGCCCTTACAGTTGCACAGCTGAAGAAATGCATAATGCAAATTCCGCTTGTTAAACTTAACCAACTTCAGTGACCAAAAACATAATAAGTGTTATTGAAAGAAAAGGTGATGTTACACAGTGGTAAACAGTCGACTGTCCCAACGTTTTTGGAGTGTGTTGCAGTCATCAGATTTGAAATAAATGTATATTTGGATTCACAGGATCATTTATGTTCAAATGAATTATGTATAAAGTATATAAAAACCTCAAATATTTCCAAAAGGAATGAACAAATCTTTGATTATGCTTGTTCATTGATCCTGGAAATTATTAGACTAAAAGCATATTTAAAATATGAGCAAAGGACACAGCGAAAAAAGAGGAATGTATTAGGAATAAAAAGTGAACTATTAAAAAAAAAACCCAAAAAACACTTTTCCAGTTTGCTAAAGAGTCTCAATCTGTTCTTATCATGTTCCCTTCCTCCCTGTTTTCATTATCAGCCCAAATAATGAAAGAGAATTCTCTGGTGACCTTCAGGTCAGCAAGCAATAACCCAATACTCTCTTCTTTTCTTTAAGAGTGTCCTTTCTCTTAAATCATTATACACACACTCACATCTCACATCTCCCACTGGTCAACCATTGAAGTATTTCATCCACACCTTGGTTAACATTAATAGTATATTAATTTGCATTTAAACTCTTTTAAAGTTTGATGTTAATATCTTTTGGGTGCATGTCAGTATGAATCAAGATGGCAAGTTACGGCCCCATTATTTCCAAAAAATGTGTCATCTCTCAGATGCTCAGGTTTCTATTGCTATTATAGAAGATCTACACACACTCTTTTACTAACAACTTTTGAACATTCCTGTAAAAATGTACATTATAAATGGTACATCACTCAAAATCCCAACATCCTCATAAAAATCAATGTAAATTGAAAGCAGTGTAAAGTAATATTTTTCGAGGTCAGGGGTTTCAACTTTGTTTTCAAGGCAGAAATCTTGAGAAAATTTGTTATGAGTTTTTTTGATCAGTCACACAGAAATACAAAAATTCAGATGACATAAACATATAACCTCAGAGGATTTCCTCAATTTAGAAGCATAAAATAAACAAATTCATTACCTAACCTATGTCAACCGCATTATTATCATTTATAACGACATTGTTCTGCATATTACATATTTGATGACACATTAAATCTACATGATGTGACAAGATTTTATACACACACACGTTTTATGTATATATATAAAACAAATTATATATATATATATATATATATATATATATATATATATATTACATAACATCAAACATTTTCCTTGTCCTTAAATTGTGCTTTGTGTCATAAAATTAATTTTTAAACATTACAACTTTGTTTTCAGGGAGCATTATATACATAAATTGTGAAAACTATTCCCTTAGCAAATAATTTTTGCTGCTGATAATTTAATGCACATACTTGTTCCGCCACTGTGTTATTATTAAAAGTTGTAAGCAAACACTTACCATAACTCAACAGTAATATTGGGATGAATGATGTATGTAGTTTCTCTTAAATCATCACATGTAAAACCAATATCTAGATCCAACCAATGCCTGTACCAGGTGTTCATTCTCTAAATAAGAAGCTGAACTACAAAATGTGTTATAATTCACAAAGATTTCACTTTGCTAATTAAATTTACTCTTTGTTCAATAGGAACCATAAGGGCTGACTCACAGTGCTCCAACAGATGAGATGGTTGGTCTCTGGGTCTTCCACCAGTGTCCACAGCTTGGTGAGGAACGCCGGCACGTTGTTGGCATAGCCTCCATCCACACCTATGGAACCTGGTGACTCCTGCATATCTGCGCTCAGTCCTGGGCTTGGGGTTCTGTACTTGAGCAGTGCGTATATAAATGTACATTTGCTTCCCAAGCCTCCTCAGTCCATCTCTTCTCTCTGCCCTCCTGAGCTCCTGATCCTGTTCCTCTCTCTTTCTCTGTATCTCTTGCTTGCTCCCTCTCTGTAGCTCAGTCATCTGGCCATATCAGGCTTGTGTCGTTCATGCAGGCTTGTGTCAGCATAAAGAGAGGATGCAGCCTCATCACCACTACTCCAACAAAAGAGGCCATAGGAACAATGCATGGTCATACAAAGCCTAGAATAATACTACACTGTTACACCAAACACAATGCTCCAACAAAACCTGGGCATGAGAGTGTTGTGGGAATTATATGTGTGTTTGAACTGCTTTTCCATCTATTCAGGCTTATTGTTTAGAAATATGAGTACAGATATTTGAATTTTTATAAAGTCTTAAAGAAATAGAATATAGGTCTACCATGACGCTAGAATAAATGACTTTACAAAATGTAAACTCTATACATACACATAAAAGATGAATATCTAAATGTACATAAAATACACTAAACTAATGTACAAATCTCCAATGTGCCAAAATTATATATAGTATAATTATATAGTGCATCTAGCACTATATGGGTGCACGGTGGCTTAGCACGTTCGCATCACACCTCCAGGGTCAGGGCTTCGATTCCCGCCAGGGCCATGTGTGTGTGGAGTTTGCATGTTCTCCCCGTGCTGCGGGGGTTTCCTCCGGGTACTCCGGTTTCCTCCCAGAGTCCAAAGACATGCATGGTAGACTGATCGTGTCTAAAGTGTCTGTAGTGTATGAATGGGTGTGTGAGTGTGTGTGTGATTGTGCCCTGTGATGGACTGGCATCCTGTCCAGGGTGTACTTTTGTGCCCGATGCCTCCTGGGATAGACTCCAGGTTCCCCGCGACCCTGAAGAAGGAATAAGCGGTAGAAGATGGATGGATGGATCTAGCACTATATACAGTGTTGTCTTAAATATTTTTTGCTTTTGTTTTTTACATTAATTAAATGAAAAATGGATTGGAATAAAGTTCAGGAGCCCTAATATTCATCTGGTTTGTACAGATTTTTAAGGTGCAATTTTTGAAAAATGTACAGGTACAACAGCTCGATCCTTACAGAAGGACTGCTGATTCACTGCAAAAATGATATGTTAGTATGTAGAAATAGCTTGAATATGGGCTGCTTCAATACTTCATCCAAGATAACTATTCAAAATATCTTCACTTGCTAGGATACCACTTTGCTCTGTGTTCTTCAATTTCGGCCTCATTTGACGAGGCACAAGAATCACACGCATTTCACATCACAACCAGCAGAGGGAGCCGTCCTCAAGGCCGTCCATCAAACAGTGTTCATGCAAATTTCTGTACATTCTGTATTTCTGTACATATTCCCTGCTCCACTGCTGAACTGGGGTCTCCACTTAATTGCTTGATTATTAAGTACACCAAACCTGTACTTATTATCTTTAGTGTTTATTTTCTCAGGTAAACTCACCATGTACGTGCATATTGTAGGTATAAAAATACTCAGTCCACAGAACAAAATCGACAATTCAAACCCACAGAAACAGACTGAAAGCTTTTTAGGGCAAAAGGAAAACCCATTTGACCAACAATGTACTGAGATAGAACTAGTGAAGGATGTGCATTACTTCCTTGAAGTGACTTTTACCTACTTTCATTTGCTTTTATGTGCAATAATGAACCCATTTCACCTCAACCTCAATATTTGATAGCTTTGGATTTATTACAAACAATCTACTCAGTACTTTATAGGCTAACAAGTGTTTAGATGAAGTGAACTAAAGCCTGACAGCATAGTTACCATTATACCATGAAGTGAGTGTTACGTTTACATGTGAAAAAGAACATGGGTCAGAATCAGATATTTCACTTTAAGTACAGTTGAGGCCAAAAGTTGACATATTCCTAGACTATCCCTAGACTCAATTTAGGTATCTACTTTACCTCCATAAGAGGTGATTTCAAAATAGTAGCTAAGAGACAGATTTTTTAAAATACTAGTTTTTATTTACTTCATCAGACGTTCAGCGGATCAGAAGTTTGCATACACTTTGTTAGTATTTGGTGGCAGTAGGTCTTAATTGCTTTCAGTTGAATCAAACACTTGTGGAAGTATCCACAAGTGTCTCACAATGATTTGTGAAAAAATTTAACCAACAGAAGTGATGTAACTCAGTCACACAGACTGTGGGCCTCCTTGCTCAGTATTGCTTCAGTATTTCTAGATAATCTTCCTTCGTAATGATGACATCTATTTTCTGAAGTGCATCAGTCCCTTTCCCAGCAACACCCCCACACAACATGATGCTGCCACCTCTATGCTTCACAGTTGAGATGGTGTTCTTCAGATTAAAAGACTCACCATTTTCCCTCCATATATAGTACTGATCACTATGGACAAACAGTTCAATTTTTGTCTCATCTGACCAGTGAACACTCCTCGGAGTGACTGGTGATCACCTGGAAACTTCAGTCTGGATTTTTATGCTAGTCTTTCTTAATGGTGGATGTACATACAGTGTTTTTTTTTGTTCTTTGAAAAAAAAAAGAAAAGGAAAAAAAAAAAAAAAAAGTTTAAAAAAAAGGATAAAAAAAAGAAAAAAAAAAAATTGTTAAGAGAAAAATTAAAAAAATAATTGGGTGAACAAAAAAAGCAAGAGAAAAAAAAGGGTTTGTAGGGGGGGTTGAAAGGGGCTTTATCGGGGTTTTGGGAATTTTCTGCGATTTTTAATTTTTTCCATTGTGTTTAATTCAAGTTCGTGTTTTTTTATTGCTATGTTTTTAATAATATTTAAAAAAATAATAGGGTATTTATGGCGCTTTTTTTACTCTTCAATATTTTTTGTTTTTTTTTTTCTTCTTGGTGGTCTTTTTTCCTTGTTTGGTTTTTTTTTTTCTTCGCTTTATTGGGTAGGTTGGTTCCGGTTTAGTTAATCATATTCGTTGGGTTGTCTTTCTCTCTTTCGGTTTTTTGTGAGTTAAATTCTTTTTTCTTTATTAGCAAAATCTTCAAGGGCGGAAAAAGAAAACCCCCCCACCCCCTCAACCAACAACCCCTTTTTTTTGTTAATATCTTTTTTTAATGTTGTCCCCCCTTTTTACAATACTTTTTCACACCTCCCATTAAACTTTTCCTTTTTTTTCTCTACACGCTAGATATTTTCTCACCGTTGTGGGGGTTGTGATGTAGGGTTTTGGGGAGGAGTGAGTGGTTTTTTCTTTTGCTGAGGTTTTTTCTTTTTTTTGCTCCTTTTCCTTTCCTTTTTTTTTTCCCTTTTCTTTTCCTGTTGGGGGGGGGTCGGTGCCTAAAACTGGGGGGAGTGGGTTCCTGTTTTTTGTGCGTTTTTTTTGTGTGTTGTGTTTGTGGCTTGTTGGGTGGTTGCTTTTCTGTTCTCTGTTGGTGGTTTTTTGGGTCGCTCGGGTCTGTTTCGTTTCTCTTCTGTTCTTGTTTTTTCCCTTTTGTGGTTTGTTTTTTGTTCTCTGGTTTCTCTGGTTTCTTACTTTTTAATTTGTTATACCTTTTCCCTTTCTTATTCTTTTTCTTTCCTTTTTCATTTTTTCTTTTTCTTTGGTTCTTGCGTTTTTGTTCTTTGTTTCTTTCTGTTGTCCTTCCTTTTCTATTCGCTTTTTTTTGTTTTTACTTGTTGTGGAACTGATTAGGGATGATAAGGGTCGGGGGGGGGTGGGGAATGAAATTAGATGTGGAGAACGAAGTTAATTATTAAAAAGGGGGATAATTTTTTATACACGGGCGGGGGTTTTTTTTTTTTTCTTTTAAAATAATATACTTCTATTAATTTTTTGTTTTTCTTGTTTTTTTTGTCTTTTTTAATTGGTGTGGTGTTCGAAAAACATTTGAAAAAAAAAAAAGGAAAAAGGAAAAGGAAAGGGGGAGGGGGAAAAATTTAAACTTTAGTACCTGATGCCTCCAACTCCTTCACCAGTTCCTTTTTTGTTTTCTTGAGGTACAATCGAACCTTTCTGAGCAAAGTGTATACATTCCTGGTAGTTACTTTTGTGCACCTTTCCTGATCAATGCAGTGTCTGTCTGATCCCCAGATGTTTATATTTGCATACAATTGGTTGTACAGTTGCTTAATTTTTTGGGGGGAAATTGCTCCAAAGGAGGAACCAGACTTATGGAGGTTTTTTTTTTTTCCTGAGATCTTGTCTTTAAATGCACAGGTGCATTCACAATTAACTCCTAATTATGACCTGGCCTATTAAAGTTTCTAAAAGGCATTAAATCAATTTCTGGAATTGTCCAGACTATTTAAAGAGACAGACAACTTAGTGTATGCAAACTTTTAAACAATGGAATTCTGATATGGTGAATTAAAGCTGAACTAATTCTGTCTCAAATCAGTTATTTTAAAATGAACTCTGATGGCCTAAAAGAAATGTATTTGCTAAAAGAAATGTACGGTCAAATGAAATGTATGGAGTTACATGAAAGAATAATTATATGATATATCTTTTGCCTATGTGTATGTAAACGTTTGGCCTCAAATGTAAAATAGATTTTTAATAAAAGAGTGGTACTAAATTTAAAATAACATTATATAGTATAGTCATGGCATTGAAAATGGAATGAGCAACACAGCTCAAGTTCACTCAGCCTCCAGAATGACGTTATTACAAATTATTATTAAAATGCATTTCAGAGGTGCGTTCTACCCTTAAACTAGTACAAATAGGCCTGTTATAGGGGAGTTGGTATAAAAACCAAAACACATAGTATGAATCAATTATGAATAAAAAAAAAAAACAACATAGTATGACTTGAGCCATGCTTGTGGCATGAAACTAACAAGGTACAGATAAGGGTTTGCCCAATTGTGTCTTCAATTAGGAGGGGCTCGTGCATTTTGTGTGTGGCAAGCACTGTTTTAAGTATGATGCAGGGAGCCATTGAAAGGCAGAGGAGGAAACTTAGTAATGAGGTGATTTAATAGTACTTGGAATGACACAACCTGCATTCTGATCAATTTCAGGGGAAGACCTACCGGAGCACGTTGCATTGTTCCGATTTTGAGATGAAGCACCTGGGTGGCCTTCATAGATAGACATAGACAGATGCTCCTGAATTTTCAGAGGAGAACCCTACATGACCGAGTAGATTAACACCATTAGCAGAGAATGATAGTTAATTGCTCAGAATGACACAAATGGCTTGTGCATTAGATGGTGTGATTAGAGAGTCCTCCAGGGACATAAGATCTTGATGTGAGAACAAATCTGCAGGAATATTCTGCATCTTAGCTTTGCTGACATTCAAGTGTATGAGTATCTGAGAGAGGGAAGGAGAAATTGAATCTGATGTGAACTTCCATCCAAGTGGGTCACAAACTACCAACATACGTGACCAGTTGAAAAATTGAAAGAAATTCCAGAAATGATGAGGAAGAAGGTGATTGAAATACATCAGTCTCGGAAGGGTTACAAAGCTATTTCAAAGGCTCTGGGACTCCAAAGGTCCACAGTGAGAGCCTTTATTTCCAATTGGAAAAACTCTGCACAGTTGTGAACCTTCCCAGAAGTGGCAGACCTTCCAAAATTCCTAGAAGAGCACAGCAACTATTCATCCAGGAAGTCACAAAAGAGCCAAGCACAACATCAAAGGTCCTACAGGCCTATCTTGCATAAATAAAAGTATTCCGGTTTCCTCCCCCAGACCAAAGACATGCATGGTAGGCTGATTGGCATGTCCAAAGTGTCCATAGTGTATGAATGGGTGTGTCTATGTTATTGTGCCCTGCAATGGATTGGTATCCTGTCCAAGGTGTACCTTGCCTTGTGGCCCATGCTCCCTGGGATAGGCTCCAGGTTAGGACCAACCCTATAGGATAAGCAGTATAGAATCTATACTATAGATAATGGGTGGATGTATGGAAGAATTTTTCCAAACACACACACAGATTGATCGTCAATCTTTTGGGAGAATGATCTTTGGATTGATGAGTCAAGTCGATGAGTGGAACTGTTTGGAAGACAGGGGTCCCGTTACATCTGGCGTAAACCAAACACAGATTTCCACAAAAAATACATCATACCTACGGACAAGCATGGTGGTGGAAGTGTGAGGATGTGGGGATGCTTTGCTACTTCAGGGTCTGGGTAACTTGTAATAATTGAGTGAAACATGAATTCTGCTCTCTACCAGAAAATCCTAAAGGAGAATGTCTGGTCTTCAGTTCATAAGTTGAAGCTCAAGTGCAACTGGATTATGCAGCAAGACAATGATCCAAAGCATAGGAGTAAGCCCACCTCTGATTGTCTCAAAAAAGCAAAACTAAAGTTTGGAGTGGCCAGGTCAATGTACTGAGTTGAACCAATTGAGATGCTGTGGCAGGACCTTATAGTTCATGCCCTAAAACCCTCTAGTGTGGCTAAACTAAACTTTACAAAATGTAAACTCTATACATACACATAAAAGATGAATATCTAAATGTACATTTTTCTTTACAGTTCTGTAAAGAAGAGTGGGCCAAAATTCCACCACAGCGCTGTGAAAGAATGATTAGAAGCATTTGGTTGTAGTTATTGCAGCTAAAGGTGGCACAACCAGATTTTATGTTTAAGGGGCCAGTTAGGGGTTGATGGGGGTTGGATAACTTTTTTTAAATCAATTAAAAAAAATAAAAAATTACTGTATTGAGTGTTTACTCAGGTTGCCTTTGATTTATCTTCTATTTCGTTGGAAGAAAACTATTATATTATTAAACTATTATTATTATTAAAACTATTTAGTATGAGATAAACACAGAAACAGAAGAATTCAAGATTTTGGCAAATGCTTGTACTATACTGTACTGCATTGCACTGTAACAGCATGAGGCTTATTATTAAATAGCCAGTACCTGTCGATTTAGGATCCTTGATGAAAGCATCATTTTAAAGTGGAAGGAAAGTGATGCTCGCCACTAGTTGCTAATGTAGAAAGTGTCTTTTTTTTTTACTTCACCTGAATAGATAAAACAATTGGATCTTATAAGCAGTCAGTATATCACCAGAGGTTATGAAGATAAACAGTATGTACAAAGTAAGTGTAAAAATTTGCTATTAATGTTGGCCACAACTAAACCGGAAAATATAAGAGTATAGTGCCTTGGAACTAAACAGGTCCAGTCAGCTGGACGTATGGCTGAACAATGTCAGTCCTAAATCATGCTGCTCCACAGACCATTCAAGTCACTGCCTATCAGCAGTAGTGGCACTACAGCCCAGAGCACATAATCATAGTTGATTAATTTAGACAATGTCCAACAGTTATAGTCTGCCATAATTACCGTAATTAGTTTTGAGAGAGGAACAAATGGAACTATTAAAATCTTTTGAGATGCACGTCTATGTAAATACAACACCGATTTCAATCACCAAAAGATTTTTAAGATCATGAGAAACATTTCAGTCAATTGGCTCCAAATTTTTGACCGGTAGTGTGTATATGTGTGTTTTATATATATATATATATATTGTATATATATATATACTGTATATATATATATACAGACACACACACACATACAGTATCTCACAAAAGTATCTCACCCCTCACGTTTTTGTAAATATTTGATGATATCTTTTCATGTGACAACACTGAAGAAATGACACTTTGCTACAATGTAAAGTAGTGAGTGTACAGCTTGTGTAACAGTGTAAATTTACTGTCTCCTCAAAATAACTCAACACACAGACATTAATGTCTAAACCGCTGGCAACAAAAGTGAGTACATCCCTAAGTGAAAATGTCCAAATTGGGCCCAAATTGTCAATATTTTGTGTGGCGCCATTATTTTCCAGGACTGCCTTAACCCTCTTGGGTATGGAGTTCACCAGAGCTTCACAGGTTGTTACTGGAGTCCTCTTCCACTCCTCCATGATGACATCACGGAGCTGGTGGATGTTAGAGACCCTGTGCTCCTCCACCTTCTGTTTGAGGATGCCCCACAGATACTCAATAAAGTTTAGTCCATCACCTTCATCCTCAGCTTCTTTAGCAAGACAGTGGTCGTCTTGGAGGTGTGTTTGGGGTCGTTATCATGCTGGTATATTGCCCTGCGGCCCAGTCTCCGAAGGGAGGGGATCATGCTCTGCTTCAGTATGTCACAGTACATGTTGGAATTCATGGTTCCCTCAATGAACTGTAGCTCTCCAGTGCCAGCAGCACTCATGCAGCCCCAGACCATGACACTCCCACCACCATGCTTGACTGTAGGCAAGACACACTTGTCTTTGTACTCCTCACCCGGTTGCCGCCACACACGCTTGACACCATCTGAACCAAATAAGTTTATCTTGGTCTCATCAGACCACAGGACATGGTTCCAGTAATCCATGTCCTTAGTCTGCTTGTCTACAGCAAACTGTTTGCGGGCTTTCTTCTGCATCATCTTTAGAAGAGGCTTCCTTCTTTGATGACAGCCATGCAGACCAATTTGATTCAGTGTGCGGCGTATGGTCTGAGCACTGACAGGCTGACCCCCCACCCCTTCAACCTCTGCAGCGATGCTGGCAGCACTCATACGTCTATTTCCCAAAGACAACCTCTGGATATGACGCTGAGCACATGCACTCAACTTCTTTGGTCGACCGTGGCGAGGCCTCTTCTGAGTGGAACCTGTCCTGTTAAAGCGCTGTATGGTCTTGGCCACCGTGCTGCAGCTCAGTGTCAGGGTCTTGGCAATCTTCTTATAACCTAGGCCATCTTTATGTAGAGCAACAGTTCTTTTTTTCAGATCCTCAGAGAGTTCTTTGCCATGAGGTACCATGTTGAACTTCCAGTGACCAGTATGAGGGAGTGTGAGAGCGATGACACCAAATTTAACACACCTGCTCCCCATTCACACCTGAGACCTTGTAACACTAACAAGTCACATGACACAGGGGAGGGAAAATGGCTAATTGCGCCCAATTTGGACATTTTCACTTAGAGGTGTACTCACTTTTGTTGCCAGCGGTTTAGACATTAATGTCTGTGTGTTGAGTTATTTTGAGGGGACAGTAAATTTACACTGTTCCACAAGCTGTACACTCACTACTTTACATTGTAGCAAAGTGTCATTTCTTCAGTGTTGTCACATGAAAAGATATCATCAAATATTTACCAAAATGTGCGAGATGTACTCATTTTTGAGAGATACTGTATATATGAATTAATGTGAATGTGTCCTTCCCTATAGATTATTTTCCACTCAAAAGAACTGAGTTCAAGCACCCAGCCTGCCTAACCAGTACTGTCATATCCAATGGCCTAATAAAGGTTTGTGGTCAATTACTGACTGTTATCATTACTGGTTGCTACTATAGATAGAATAATTGATTGTGAATCTCCACCTGATGGCACAGTGTTGTCCATCATAAGTTGACCACTTTCTGCCTTTGTGATTAGCAAATACAATCACAGGTCCAAGACTCCCACTTTTATGCAACTAGTGGGGGACTTAAGAGGGATTGCTTTAGGTAAGTTGATGAATCCTGACACTGTCAAGTCCACTGGAATGCCACATTCTTTTCAGTGAGTTCATGGGGAGGGGCTGCGTGATGTGCATGGAGTTCTTAATGAATTTAATGAAGTAAAAACAAAATCCTAGGAATGCTCTGAATGCTCTGTGGTGTTGACCAATATATTCACACTCATTACAGGGATCTGACTGAATTACATCTTCATAACATATAGGAATTAGACAAGATCTTTGTCTAGACAACTTTTTAGGATTTAGCTTGAAATTGAGAGAAAACATCTTTTAGAAGTCACAAATGATCATTAAAGGATCATGAAAACATTGTCCACGTAATCTGGGCATGTTTTCAATGGAAAGCCAATTTTGTTAGAGGTATGAAGAATGGTATGGTATTTTTCAGGAAACTCCAGCCCTGTGACTGAATGGTGGCCTCCTCTGACAACATGAAAGTCATGTTGGTGTGCTCCCATTTGGAGCAACAGAAAAGTTTTCACCCTATTTCTGGGAGATCACAAGTTCAAATTGTGACAGTGCCACAGCCATCCATGGCCTGGAGTCAAGGGAGGAAAACTCGTCATGTGCTATGGATGTTAGGGATGATATTCTCTCTTCTATTTCAATCACAGGGACTAGTAATTGTTGACATTTGTGAAATTATGTACGTGGAAGAGGATAGATAATGCTTTCCTGAGTGTGTTAAAACTGCCCTGTTATGCAACATGAACAGTAGCTTGAAAGGATGCAGTTATCTGGCTTCATGTGTCTCTAAGGAAACACATTTTTATAGCTGTCATTTGATAGAAGATAGCTGTCTGGTGAGTGAGAATTGGCAGGTGATCAAATTGGTGTGAAAATGGTGGTAGGGGTATTTTTCCATTAACTGAGCAAGTAAGCAAGCACAAAGGAGGAATTTAGCAGATACTTCAAATGATTCCAACATAAGCATGAAAGATAGCTGATACCGTGCTGTCAGTCTGTGAATCATGTGATCCAGTGGAAGAGCTGAGAGTATGATTGTGTGACTGATCCTGTACAATGTGTCTGTTGGTAGATTTCATCTCACGAAGCAGGACTGGAAGTGAATTGCAGGTTGTCATCCTCCACATGTGGATTGGAGAATAATGGGTGCCCTGGAGAACAGTAGCAGAACATTGCTCATAGCAGGGTACAGATGCTCTGACATAATGGCTGTCAGGTGAGTAAACCTCATAAATGATGTTTGCTATCTGATCTTGGGTCTGGGAAAAGGTCGGCAAGAAGGATTGTAGTATGTCCTCTTTGGCTGAGCCTGGAGATAGTAACAGCTTCTTCATACAGGTCATCCCCATCTCACAAATGTTTGACTGAAAGGCTAGCTTTAACCAGGCTAACCTGGTGCTCCTGAAATTCTTTGTGTGCTTTATACATAATGTGGGGCTGCAGCATGATCACTTGCTGCAGCAAATTAGCTGCTCACTGCCCTGATACTATATCATCCTCAAATATTCTGATTAAGTACTAAAAACCCCTTGATATATTAGTCAAGAATAGACAAAACTGCACAGAAAGCTTATTATTTCCAAAAAGCAAAATGCGTCCACTCATCAACTTACTTAAAGAGTGCAAATCCAGGTGGTACGTTATTTTATAGGTAACACAAAAGCAATCAAAATAAAACAAAAAAAGATCCCACTATCTCAAAATGTAAGTAATGGGTTCAATGGAAAGTGATTATTTCACCCCTGACACACAAAGAAACAGGATGGAGAAGAACTGACTTCCAGCTGCTTACTTCACTGAATCGAGCTACATGTGTTCCATACAACACTCAATTAATTCATGCAACACAAAATTAATCCATACCTTGAAAAAGAAACGTTTTATTGTATACAATTGTTCTCTGACAATGAGCAGGAGAGAGAAATAAAGGTGCAGTTTCAGTGGTGTTAAGAATGCTAGCTTAATCCACTCATCCAACCAAGCTTTGACTCTCTCTCTCTCTCTCTCTCTCTCTCTCTCTCTCTCTCTGTCTGTCTCCTCTCTCTCTCTCTCTCTCTCTCTCTCTACCAACCAATAATTTCCTGGATTTGATGGATGTACAATGAGGTCTAACTGTCCAATATCAGTAGATAAAAAACTGATACAAACGTTAACACAGTGAAATTGTTGGGAATTTTGTGTTACTGGGAAAAAAATATTTTAACATAGAAAAATTAAACGATCAATTGCACAATTGTATATGCTAAAACATTTCACATTCACCTTACAGTACTCTGAAAGCACTACTGTTAAGTTAAAATGTGAATGGGAAGGAAGAATTTCTGAAAAGCTATTGCCGCATATTGCAATATAGATTTTGATCCATCAGGTGGAACAACCTCTTTCCTAAGGGCTTTTCTCTTCAAACTTATAGTAAATAATCATAACTCTTTTGAAGTAACCATTCTGCTAGTGCAGCATGCAAAATCAAGGCAAGAGAAGCATCCAGTTTCTGTTTACAGAGGCCAGACTTTGTGATGAAACTGATGATTAAATCAATAATCAGAAGTACTATGTGTCTGGCTTTATGGTTTTTTATTATGTATTTTTTTATTTATTTAAAAAATTATAATTAGTAAATAGTACCAGGCATAGAGGCAAGATATTTTAAGGGCTTGAGGACTACTGATGTTAACTCTGAATCCTAATCACAGGAATTTTGGATAATGAGAGCAGCCTTGTGCAGAGTAATTGTAGCTTTGGATTTGAACTGACACAAAATTACCAATGACTGCTGAAAATAGCCAACCATACAGTGGCTAAACTAGTCAAGATAGAAAAAAGTGTCCTGATGATAAATTCATATTTCAAAGGCTTATTCATCTTATTTCTGTTAAAATATAGTAAGAAAAATATGTATTGTATATTGTTGTTGGATTATATATATATGGCAGTTTCTCACATTTCATAAATTTCCTGGTGCAACACATTTTTAAAAATGCACTAATTGGCATTACAGGAGAGTAATGCAGACAAAACGTGTGTAACAGATGAGTTATTTTATGGTGTGTACATTATATATACAGTATCTCACAAAAGTGAGCACACCCCTCACATTTTTGTAAATATTTTATTATATCTTTTCATGTGACAACACTTAAGAAAGGACATTTTGCTACAATGTAAAGTAGTGAGTGTATATATATATATATATATATATATATATATATATATATATATATATATATATATATACAGTGGTGTGAAAAAGTGTTTGCCCCCTTCCTCATTTCCTGTTCCTTTGCATGTTTGTCACACTTAAGTGTTTCGAAACATCAAACCAATTTAAACAATAGTCAAGGACAACACAAGTAAACACAAAATGCAATTTGTAAATGAAGGTGTTTATTATTAAAGGTGAAAAAAATCCAAACCATCATGGCCCTGTGTAAAAAAGTGATTGCCCCCTAAACCTAATAACTGGTTGGGCCACCCTTAGCAGCAACAACTGCAACCAAGCGTTTGCGATAACGTGCAATGAGGCTTTTACAGCGTCCTGGAGGAATTTTGGCCCACTCATCTTTTGCAGAATTGTCCTAATTCAGTTACATTAGAGGGTTTTCGAGCATGAACGGCCTTTTTAAGGTCATACCACAACGTCTCAATAGGATTCAGGTCAGGACTTTGGCTAGGCCACTCAAAGTCTTCATTTTGTTTTTCTTCAGCCATTCGTTGTGGACTTACTGGTGTGGTTTTGGATCATTGTCCTGCTGCAGAACCCAAGTTCGTTTCAGCTTGAGTACACGAACAGATGGTCGGACATTCTCCTTCAGGATCTCTTGGTAGACAGCAGAATTCATAGTTCCTTTTATCACGAAGCAAGTCTTCCAGGTCCTGAAACAGACACCAGCCCAATAATATCACACATCACCATTTTTTACTGTTGGTATAATGTTCTTTTTATGAAATGCAGTGTTCCTTTTACCCCAGATATACTTGGACACACACCTTCCAAAGAGTTCCACTTTTTGTCTTACCGTTCCACAGAATATTGTTGTCCCAAAAAGTCTTGGGGATCATCAAGATGTGTTGTGGAGAAATTGAGACGAGCTTTGATGTTCTTTTGCTCAGCAGTGGTTTTCTCCTTGGAACTCTGCCATGCAGGCCATTTTTGCCCAGTCTTTTCCTGATGGTGGAGGCATGAACGCTGACCTTAACTGAGGCAAGTGAGGCCTGCAGTTCTTTGGACGTTGTTGTGGGGTCTTTTTTGACCTCTTGGATGAGTCGTCGCTGCGCTCTTGGGGTAATTTTGGGCGGCCAGCCACTCCTGGGAAGGTTCACCACTGTTCCATGTCTTCGCCATTTGTGGATAATGGCTCTCACTGTGGTTCGCTGGATTCCCAAAGCTTTGGAAATGGCTTATTATAACCCTTTCCAGACTGATAGATCTCAATTACTTTCTTTCTCAATTGTTCCTGAATTTCTTTGGGTCTCGGCATGATCTGTAGCTTTTAATGATCTTCTGGTGGACCTTACTGTGTCAAGCAGCTCCTATTTAAGTGATGCCTTGATTGTGAACAGGTGTGGCAATAATCAGGCCTGGGTGTGGCGAAATGAGTGGACCAGGTGTGGACAAAGCCACAGTTATAGTATGTTTTAACAGAGGGGGCAATCACTTTTTCACACAGGGCCATGATGGTTTGGATTTTTTTCACCTTTAATAATAAACACCTTCATTTACAAATTGCATTTTGTGTTTACTTGTGTTGTCCTTGACTATTGTTTAAATTGGTTTGATGTTCCGAAACACTTAAGTATGACAAACATGCAAAGGAACAGGAAATGAGGAAGGGGGCAAACACTTTTTCACACCACTGTATATATATATATATATATATATATATATATATATATATATATATTAGTTCTACATGACAGACAACCCTGCACTTCTGCACTTGAAGTATTCTTTGAATGGTGGCTTGTGATACCTTCAACCCTGTCCTGTGGTGGTTGCTGGAGAAGTCACTGTTGTTTTTGGATTTCTCTTCTCAGTACTCACAATGTTTCTGTTTCTTTGGCTGAGCTGTTAGATGTCTGGGTGTGTTCAACCAAAAGGTGCCATGTTCTAAGTTAATTACCACATCTACATGAAATTCTGATCTATCATCTCATATTCCTCTTTTGATTTCAAACTCAAATGTTTCGATGTGTAGCGAAAACAATATAAATGGCCTTGCTGTTCCAATACTTTCAGAGGGGACTCTATTTATCATGTAATGTTGCTACTTGTGCTGCTTATTAATTAATTATAGAATAACATGAGCCCACATTTCATTTAATTTAGTGCCTAAATCATCATAACGCATCGAGATGTAACTGCCTCTCTGGTAAATGATATTGAACAGCATTTATAAGAAAAAAGAACCACCCTGTAGCATCTACCTCGTAACTTGCAGTATGTAAGGCAGGGCTACAAGGTCCTATAGGTATATAATGGGTAAACGTCATATTTAAAATAAATGGACTCCATCTAAAGAAATAATCACTGATGACCAATCATTGAAAGGGCTGAACACCTGTTCCTCCAACTACCATAGTGTTGCTTTTGTTATCTGGCTTATGAAGAAAAGTCTATTTGATTTTCAGTGGATTCATGGGAAGACAGTTTATACAAATGTCCACATTGCTTGAACATGGTTACTAAAAACAGTTCAAAATGACTGTATGCTCTACCACATACAGACCTTGGGGGAGCTTTATTATATTGGGGTGTATTTTTACATGCATGTTTTTACAGAGAGAGTCATGAGGTAGTGATGGTGGTCGTTGCAGGGAGTCTGGAAAAGCTCTATGAAGCAGAAGCAAAGCCACTTTGGGGAGCTGACTCTTAACAGCATTGGCACCTGAATAATGGAAGGAGCAGGGCAGGAAAATCACAGAGAGCAGTGCAGAGTGCATTTGCTGAATAAAACAAACGCATCCCCACTTGAGTCTGCAGCAGGAAACTAAACTAAATATTTAACTTATATATATATATATATATAGATACACACACACACACACACACACACACACACACACACACACACACACACACATACACACACGGTCATGTGAAAAAGATAAGAACACACTGTCTAATGCAAAAAGAAGTCTCCAAGAACCCCAAAATTTCATCACAAGATTTGCTAGTGAGTCTTGCAACGGTTGGTGTCAAAGTACATACTTCTACAATCAGAAAGAGATTGCACAAGCTTGACCTGCATGGGAAGCGTGCCAGGAAAAAGCCTTTGCAAGACTACAGTTTGCCAATGAGCATATAAGCAAGGCCAGGCCTTCTGGAATAATGTGCTCTGGACAGATAAATCAAAGATAGAGTTGTTTGGCCACAGTAACAGCAGACATGTTTTGTGCAGACCAAAGACTGCTTTTCAGGAGAAGCACCTCATACAAACTGTGAAGCATGTGCACAGCTTGGATTCCTTGATTCATCTATGAATTCTGCATCATATCAAAGTAGATAACAAAGATACCGTGAGGCAATCTGTTCAAAAGTTAAAGTTGAACCGAAAGTGTTCTTTCAACAGGATAATGATCCTAAGCACACTTACATATACACCAAGGAATGGCTCAAAAAGAAGAAATGTGTGGTTATAGAATAGCTTAGTCAAAGCCGTTGCAGTACACGCAAGAAAACCCTCAAATATCTTGCCGCTGAAAAAATATTGCATGGAAGAGTGATTAAAAATTCCAGCAAGCCAGGTGGACAATTATGAAAACACCTACAAGAAGTTATTTCTGCAATACTAGCTTCTGAGGCCAAGGGTGTACATTCACGTTTTCTAGAAAAACTCAGTTTTATTCACCAATGAGCTGTAAAATGAATAGACAGTGTAGTCAAGACACTGACAATGTAGAAATAATGATGTTTGCTTGAAAATTCATCAAAGAATCCTCGCTTTGCAGGAAATACATTTGGCATTGTAACAATCAGTTTGTTGAGGTAGTCTGGTGAAATGTCACCAGTATATACAGTATACAAGTTTTAGAATTTTCTATATATCTGCATCAACATGACCTAAAACATCATCAGATTTTAATAAGTCAAGTCCTAAAAGTAGACAAAGAGAACCCAATTAAACAAATTAGACAAAAATATTATACTTGGTGTCATGTCGCAGCGAACTCGTGACTAAAGTTTCCAGAGTGCAGCGCGAACTACAAACATGGCCGACGAGGACTACACTTCCCAGACACGCACACACTCACATTCTCCAGAATTCTGAATGCAGACACCTGCACTCAGTCACAGTCACATACACACAAACACAATATTTAAGAGGAAGTTCGCGCAGTACTAGCTCGCAAAGTAAACGCTCAGAATACTCGTCTCTGTCGTTGACAAAGCCGTTGTTCTTGTTTTCTATTTACCTGGTTCTCGGATCTTGTACTTTGTTTCTTGACCACAATTACCTGCCGTTCCCAGTGTTGACTGTTCACCCAATCGTCTGACCTTCTTCTGTCTTCTGTATTCGCCTTCAGCCTGATCCTCACCTTCCTGTTTCTGCACTGCCCGCACTTGCTTCCTAACAAGGTACCGTAACAGATTACTTCGCCTCAGTATGGAGGCAACAGGCGCCCCGGAATGGCAACACTACATTTTCTAACAGAATCAAGCAATAAATGCGCAGCAGGAACAGATATCGCGCTTAACGGAGCAATTGACGTGCATGGGTCAGCCCACACTCACAATCGCACCGCCGCCACTGCAGCCTGCGCACATTCCACTACTGCCGCCGCCACGGAGTGGGTGGAACAAGCCGGCCCTCAAGACCGCGTTCCGTCAGGGGCTGAATCCTGAGTTGGTGAGGGAGTTGGCATGTCGGGATGAACAGCTCACCCTTGACACACTCATTGATCTTGCAATCCGGCTGGACCAATTACGCCATACCAACCACTCGTGCTGTGGGACCCCCTGCCACCCGAGCCAGCAGCCGCAGCAGAGCCCATGCAGCTAGGCCAGACCTGGCTTCGCACGGTGGAGAGAGGGTGTCATGAGTCCCAATGCTTCTATTGCAACGATGTCCGAGGCGAGTGTCTCTTCAAACGGTGACTCCACCCCAAGCATACACGTCACATGTATTCATGTTACCTGTCAAAATAGAACACTCAGGGCTGTCTATTGTGCTTTTGCATACATCAATGACATCCAGGTGTATTCTGCGTCCCTAGAGGAGCATATCGGCTACGTCTGGCAGGTGTTGCGCTGCCTCCTGCAACACCAGCTTTACGTAAATGCCGAAACGTGTGAATTCCACCAACACACAATCTCCTTCCTGGGACATGTCATCAGCCAGAAGGGGGTCACCATGGACCAACGTAAGTTCCAAGTGGTTTTACAATGGCCCACGCCCTGAACCGTCAAGGAGTTGCAACGGTTCCTTGACTTCGCAAACTTTTACCGATGGTTCATTCGAGGTTTCAGTACCATAGCACACCCCCTGACGTCCCTTCTACGTGGTAAGCCATGGCGGCTTGTTTGGACCCCAGCCACCCAGGAGGCACTGGACAAGCTCAAGAGGGCCTTCACCACGGCCCCCATCCTCAGGCACCCTGATCCCTCCAGACCCTTTGTCGTGGAGGTTGATGCCTCGGAAGCAGGGGTAGGGGCCCATTCTCTCACAGAGGCTCTGAAATAAGCCCAAGTTCCACCCTGTGGTGTTCTTCTCCCGCAAGTTATCTTCAGCAGAACGCAATTATGATGTGCAGAACCAAGAGCTCCTGGCAGTCACACTGGCCCTGGAAGAGTGGAGGCACTGGCTGGAGGGTGCAACGCAAACATTTGTTATCTATACAGACCATAAGATCCCCGAATATCTGAGGACGGCGAAACATCTCATGCCTCACCAGGCCCGCTGGTCCGCTGGTCTCTTCACTTCTGCCCCACTCCTGCATTGTCAGCGCCATTGAGTGGATTTTTGACCAGTCCCTAGCACGCCTCCCCAGATCGCAAATCCCGGCAGCATGCCTACCCGGCAAGCAATTTGTCCTGAAGCGACCCTAGCGATGGGCCACCCGGGGATACATCGCACCTACCGATTATTGGCCGAGAAGTACTGGAGGTCCAAACTCAATAAATCCGAAGCGTAAATCCATAGCGTAATCCAAATCCAAGCGAAAGTCCGAAAACCCAATAAAGATATCTGTATGTTTCGTGAGCGTGAGAACAAGCGATCGTCAGAAAGCTTTAAGTGTTACTTCGCGCCGCGTTGTTGTTAACAAGGTCTTAAATAACCTTGGGCGGCGCGCAGGTGTTCTCATTTAGTATTCCGGCGAACTTGAGCACGGATGTGCCTGGGAATTGTAGTCCAAGTCGGCACAACAGCCGCTAGTTCGCCATTGCGTGACAGAGCCCCCACACCAAAGTGCTCACTCTGGGAGCCGATCTCTTCCTAGGCTGTCCCCTCCTCCGTGGTGCCAGTCTATCTGGATGGGCCATGTGGAAGTTGTCCATGTGCAAGTTAGCATCTAGAATGTTAGCATCTAGAATGAACCCTCCCAATCCACCAGATACTCGAGGCCCCCTCTCCTGTGTCTTGAGTCCACGATTTCCCGCACACGGTAGGCTGGACGACCTTCAATGTCTAGCGGAGGGAGACATGAAATGAGGGGGCGTACCTGCGTCCCAGTTTGCTGCCTGAGAAGGGTGCCCTGAGATTTCTTATTGAGAGCCATACCCTGTCCCCTGGTTGAAAATCAGGGTGCGCCCCGCGATGCCTGTCCACCTTACGTTTCATGATACAGGAGGATCGTACCAGTCGTCGATGCGCGCCTTCCCAGACTTGCTCGCTGCAGTGAAACCACTCGTCCACAGCCAGGGAGTCGGTGGTGGCGGCGTTCCAGGGAAAAAGAGGTGGTTGGTAACCCAACACGCACTGGAACGGGGTCAGTTGAGTGGCGGAGTGTCGCAACGAGTTCTGAGCGTACTCTGCCCACGGGAGGAAATGACTCCAGTCCTCCGGGCTAGTGGCACAGAATGTACAGAGGTATCGGAGGATCTCCTGGTTAGCTCTCTCTGCCTGGCCGTTGACCTGCGGATGGTAGCCAGAGGTGAGGCTAACGGTGACCCCTAGTTTCTCCGTGAAGCTGGACCAGACTCGAGACGTAAACTGGGGACCCCTATCACTCACAATCTCCTCTGGGAGGCCAAAGTAGCGGAACACATGTTGGAACATCAGTTTGGCTCTGGTGAAGGCGGAGGGGAGGGCCGGAAGTGGGATCAGGTGTAGAGACGTGGAAAATCGGTCCACAACCACAAGGATTACCGTATTTCCCTCTGACTGAGGCAGATCAGTCAGAAAATCCAGGGCTAAGTGGGACCATGGTCGTGCGGGTATGGGAAGTGGCACCAGCTTCCCAACAGGTAGCGCACAAGGGGTTTTGGAGCGGGCGCAGAAGGAGCAGGAGGACACGATCTGCTGTATTTCCCTGGGCATGTGGGTCCACCAGTACTTTTCGGCAAGCAAATTGCTTTCCTTGTATGGGCCCAAATAACTAGTTCCAGGCGGTGGCATTCCGGCACGAACTGCTTGCCCGGGGGGCAGTCATTGGGGATGCGTGACCTTGGGAGGCGAGCTAAAGTCCTGTCCAGGGCCCACTTGATGGCGCCCACTATGGAGGAAGGGTTTACTATGTACCTTTCCCGATCCACCATGCCCTCCGGAGAGTGGATACCCGACAACGCATCCAGCGCAGACCAGCGGAGGCACCGGGGTTGTGCTATTTTTCTACAATCACGGATGAACCGCCGATAGAAATTGGCAAAGCCCAGGAAACGTTGTACCTCCTTGATTGTACGGGGCTTGGGCCACTCCACCACTGACCTCACCTTGTCCTGGTCCATAATAACCCCCTCTGGACTGATGTCATACCCCAAAAACGTGATGGTACGCCGATGAAACTCACACTTCTCAGCCTTCACATATAGTTGGTGTTCCATCAGACGTGTTAATACTTGGCGGACCTGCTTAAAGTGCTCCGTTATGGACGTTGAGTAGATCAGTATATCATCAATGTACCCCAGTAGGTCCCTCAGAACGTCATTGATCATACTCTGGAACACTGAGGGAGCGTTAGCCAGTCCATACGGCATGACCAAATACTCATAGTGCCCGGAAGTGGTGCTAAACGCTGTCTTCCACTCGTTGCCCTCCCTGATGCGGATGAGATTGTACGCGCTACACAGGTCCAGCTTTGTGAAAATGGACGCAGATCATAGTTGTTCCAGGGCTGAGGGCACTAGTGGCAGGGGATAGCGGTACTTGATGGTTACCTGGTTGAGACCCCTATAATCAATACACGGTCGCAGGCGCCCCCTTTCTTCTCCACAAAGAAGAAGCCGGCTGAAGCAGGTGACATGGATGGCCTAATGTATCCCTGCTGGAGTGCCTCTTGAATATAGGCGTCCATGGCCCGGTGTTTGGCCTGAGAAAGCGGGTATACTCTACCCCGTGGTGGACTAGCGCCAGGAAGAATGTCGATGGCATAATCATAGGTCCTACGGGGAGGTAACTGGCTGGCATGCTCCTTGCTAAATACAGTGCAGAGGTCCTGATAAACGGGTGGCATGGTGGCCAGAACTGGAGACAGGGGGATTGGAGCAAGGCGTGAACGGGGAGGTCGAGATTGTGCGCTGTCTGCTCATCTACGAAGTTCTCTGCTGCCCCCGAGTCGATGAGCGCTGAAAGCATAACAGATTTTCCTGACCATTTAAGCACCACAGGTAATATTAAAGAATCTGCTTGGTGTAATAGGAACGCACTCACCCAGGGGTAACGAGATTGGTTCATGGAACTCTCCTCTGTTGATGGTGACCTCCGCTGGGGGCACTCGTGAACAAAATGAGTGTTCCCCGCAGTAGAAGCACCGTTTTTCCCGACGCGCTTCTCTCTCTCCTCCTCGAGGACCTGTGCCCGACCTAGCTGTATGGGCTCCGGGGTCGATACCAGCTCAGTGGGGAGGGGTTTCCACATTGCGGGGCTATTAGTTCGGCGGAGACAGTCCAGCCGTAACGCTAGATCGATCAGTTCGTCGAGGGTCAGCTGTTCCCCCCGACACGCCAGTTCCCGAACCGGCTCGGGGTTAAGCCCTCGACGAAACGCGGTTTTGAGTGCTGCTCATGCCACCCACTTCGGGCAGCGACGGTATGGAACTCCAGGGCATAATCCACCACATCACGGGTGCCCTGTGCCAGCATGAGCAGCTCCTGCCCTGTCTCCCAGCCGTCAGGGGAATGATCAAATGCGCGTTGGAAGCGCGCATGAAACTCTGAGGACGCTGGCCGAGCCATGCCCACTCGAGACCATTCTGCCGTGGCCCATTCTAACACGTGTCCGGAGAACAGCTCAATAAAGTGAGCTAAGCGGCGCTCCTCCGGCATCTCTGGATGATTTTCAAAGAATAGGCTACATTGCAGCATAAATCCCTTATGTTAACAAGGTCTTAAATAACCTTGGGCGGCGCGCAGGTGTTCTCATTTAGTATTCCGGCAAAGTTGCCTGGGTGTGCCTGGGAAGTGTAGTCCGCGTCGGCACAACAGCCGCGAGTTCGCCGTTGCGTGACAATTACTTTGAAAATTAATATTTCAAGTGTTTTTACTCCACTTAGAGTGCAATTCTTAACTAGAGAAATTGCGAAAAATGCTCGCTAATATCCTTATACTCATTTAGATTTACCATGCGAGCATCAGCGTGGTCAATGCCATTGAATAAATGCATTTTGGCACCAAAAGTCAAGTTTCTGGTGATAATCAGACCAGCAGTTACTGTTTTCACGAATGCACAGAAATTCCTGACAATGAAAAACAGTTTTTGATTCCTTGTGGGGGTTGTTCTTCTTTTCAACGGAAGGATTTTTCTTGGCAAAGTGTATAGCCTTCTCACACTACACAATGCATCTGTTGTTGCCAGCGGCTCCAGCAGGGCGCTCTGGTGTATGTTGGCTGACATTGAACAGGCGTGGAAGACTTCACAATGTCATGACGTCATCAACCTATCGGGGCAAAAAATAATAATTAAATAAGTAAGGAATCATAGCAGAGTAATGCCGATATACTGGCCTTACGGGGATAACATTTACATTGTAAAGCCGATATATTGGCCTTACGTGTATTTGACATAGATCACCAAGCCGGCATATCTTCCTTACGGGAATAGGTCAAAGACGGGCAAGCCGGTTTTCCGACCTTACGGGGTTAGTGGGTTAAGCCCTTACCCATCACAGCACGCCCATGGTCCCACCTGGCCCAAGACTTCATCACCAACTTGCTGGAGTCACAGGGGAACAACACAATCCTAATGATCATCGATCGCTTTTCAAAGTCCTTGCACCTCATCCCACTTCTCGCCATCCCATCTGCCTTGGCTTTTTATTTATTAAGGAGAATGATCCAATATTACATATCTGTGAGTGGTAAAAGTATGAGAACCTCTAGGATTAGCAGTTCATTTAAAGGTGAAACTGAAATTAGGGTCAGGTGTTTTCAGTGAGTGATTGAGCTCCCTGGTTTGTCTAAAGAAGAGGAATCTATCAAAGTCTGATCTTCACAACACATGTTTGTGGAAGTTTACCATGGCATTAGCAAAGGAGATTTTTGAGGGCCTCAGAAAAAGAGCTGTTGATACTCATCAGGCTGGAAAAGGTCACAAAACCATCTCTAAAGAGTTTGGACTTCACCAATCCACAGTCAGACAATTTGTGTACAAATGGAGGAAATTCAAAACCATTGTTACCCACCCCAGGAGTGGTCACCCAACAAAGAGCACTCCAAAAGTAAGACATGCAATACGTGGTCACAAGGTCACAAAGGCACCAGGATAAGTTCTAAGCAACTAAAGGCCTTTCTCACATTGGCTAATATTAATGTTCTTGAGTCCACCATCAGGAGAACACTGAGAAACGATGGTGTGCATGGCAGGGTTGCAAGGAGAAAACCACTACTCTCCAAAAAGAACACTGCTTCCCATCTGCAGTTTGCTAAAGATCACATGGACAAGCCAGAAGACTATTAGATAAATGTTTTGTGGACAGATGAGACCAAAATAGAATTTTTGAGAAAGCATAATGTTTGTTGGTTATGAAAGGAAAATACTGTATTCCAGCATGAGAATATTATCCCATCTGTGAAACATGTTGATGGCAGTATCATGATTTGAGCCTCTTTTGCAGACCCTATATCACTGAACAGGCTACACAGCTACTAGTACAGGCTTGTTATCTCAAAACTGGACTACTGCAACACGCTACTCTCGGGCCTCCCAGCCAGCTCCATCAAAACCCTTCAGATGATTCAGAATGCAGCATCATGTATTGTCTTCAACTGGCCCAAAAAGAACCCATGTCATACCATTCTTCATCTCCCTCCACTGGATTCATGTAGCGGCCTGCATCTAATTCAAGGCCTTGATGCTCACATGCAAGACCTTGTCTGGAACAGCACGTTACCTCATACAACCTGTGATCAGTTAATGACTGACGCCTGGTAGTGCCTAATCAGCGAGGCATGAGGTCACTTTCCAGAACCTTCAAACTGACTGTCCTTCAATGTTGGAATAAACTTCCAAGCTCAATTTGGACAGCAGAATCTGTCACTATCTTCAAAAAATGAATAAGACCCACCTCTTCCCATGAACACTTATCTAACCCCTAACTGGTCTCTCACACTTCTTATATATATATAAAACCACATTCTGCACTTACACTGGCTCTTAAACATCAACTCTGCATACTTTGCTTCTCTAGAACTCAATTAAAAAACTTGTGTGGTAGCACTACTTGTTCTCCGCTTGATACATCGCTTTGCTTATATTTCCTCATTTGCAAGTCACTTTGGATAAAATCATCTGCTAAATGAATAAATGTAATTGTAAATATATATATATATATATATATATATATAAGAAAATGCTGACCCAGAAACTGATAATTGATAATGTCTGACAATCTTGGTCTTGGTGGAAAAAAAAACCTCTGCCAGCACAAGACAAAATATTCCTACAGTATGTTAAAAAAAAAACACTGATAACCACTGATATCAACACTGTTTATAATGTTTATAAAACACCAAAATAAGTCATTAAACACATTCATAATAATATAAACTTTCATACACAATAAACGCCTATACCTATAGTACATAAGGGTGGCGCGTGCCACATTACTCAATCCCTCCAGGATTTCAAGTTCATAACAAAACTTTGTGAAATCCTGTATGGACTGATTACTAATTCTATATTATTAATAAAAATTAAAGGGTACCTGTACCCTTTCAGTGAAGTGAAAATGAACACTACAAATGGTTGCAGGATGAACACAAAGAAGGTAAAAATTCAAAATGCCTATAAAAAAAAAAATAAAAGATTTCAAACAATAGACAAACATCATCTTCTGTTGTCACCATGGGACTAATGCCAACAACACCAGCTGGAAGTTGTCATCCCGAACTCCAGTTTTCTTGTCCTAATGATGTGGAGTCGGGGATCAATGTGGTTGCTTGCTGTTCCATGCCATTTTACCAGAGCAGCATTATAAAGAGTGGGTATCGACCAACAACTGGGATGGTTTGAGGAGCAAACCTGCTTTGCCCATAACCCTAAGGCACTTTATACTGAAGACAGTTTTCCAGAGGTTCTTCCACATGACCAACACTGACAAAAAGTGCATCAAGTTCTTACACTTCCCAAGGAAAGCTGTTGCCCACAGGCACCTGCATTTTTAACCATACATCCATCCATTTTCTGTACCACTCCAGGGAGCCTGGAGCCTATCTCAGGGAACTCTGGGCATAAGGCGGGGGACACTCTAGACAGGGTGTCAAGCCATCGCAGGGCACAATCACACACCAAGCACCCCCTCCCACCTCTCTAAGAAATAAGAACATTTAAAGAGTTTATTGTCTAAAACGCAAACTGTTATTAATGCATAAGCTCAAATATAGTGCTGTGAAAAGGTATTCGCCAGATTTCTTCTTTTTTGTGTATCTCATAAATTGTTTCAGAAATGAAAACAAAATTGAAGATAAAATAAAGGCAACCCGAGTAAACACAAAATACAGTTTTTAAAAGATAATGTAATTTATTGAAGCAAAAAAAAAGTTACCCAATCCCAACTGTGCCTGTGTGAAAATGTATTTGCCACCATAGTTACTAATTCCAAAATTTATGAAACTGAATTCATAATAGGGTTCAGCTGGACTAGACACAACCAGGCCTGATTACTGCAAACACTGTTCAATCAAATCAACACTTAAACAGAACTTTTTCAACAGCATGAAGTTGGTTAAAAGTTCTTATAGTAACACACTATGCCAACGTTGAAAGAATTCCAGAAATTATGAGGAAGATGGTGATTGAAATACATCAGTCTGGGAAGGGACTCCAAAGAATCACACTGAGTGCCATCATCTCAAAATGGACAAACCCAGCACAGTAGTGAACCTTCCCAGAAGAGGCCGACCTTCCAAAATTACTCCAAGAGCACTGCAACTATTCATCCAGGAAGTCACAAAAGAGCCAGGGACAACATCAAAGGACCTACAGGCCTCTCTTGCATCAATAAAGATCACTGTTCATGACTCCACTATCAGAAAGACACTGGGCAATAAATGGCATCCATGGAAGAACGGCGAGGTGAAAACCATCTAACCCAGAAGAACATTTAAGATCATCTTAATTTTGCCAAAACACACCTTGATACGTAATAAACAGAAGTTGCCATCTATAAAAGCCATTTGTTTATAATTTTATTTTATTTTTTTTAATCTGGAGGGAGGGGCCACTGAAGATACATTTACAAATCTGGTACCCATTTGATATTTATAATTTCTGGATTTTCAAACCTGGCAATGTGATGGTGTTGGGATGCTTTGCTGCTTCAGAGTCTGGGCAACTTGCAATAATTGAGAGAAACATGAATTCTACTGGAGAATATCCGGTCTTCAGTCCATAAACTGAAACTCAAGCGCAACTGGATTATTCAACAAGATAATGATCTACAGAATAGGAGTAAATCCTAGTTCTAGAAGTAAATAAAAGACTGATCTCCAGTTATCAGAAGCATTTGGTTGCAGTTATTGCTGCTAAAAGTGGCACAACCAGATTTTAAGGGGGCAATTTGTTTTTCACATTCGTGATAGGTGTTGGATAACTTTTGTTAACCCTGTATTTTGTGTATAACCCTGTAGAGTGTGTTTACTCAGGTTGCCTTTGTTTTATGTTGTATTTTGTTTCGATCTAAAACTATTTAGTATGAGATGTACACAAAACCAGAAAAAATCAGGATGGCGCAAATACTTTTGCACAGCACTGTTCATTGCTAAGCATAAAAAGTCACGTGTAATATTTTGCTTAGAGAAAAATGTAAGAATAAAAATCGGCTCATTTCTCAAAACCAAACACTTGTGTTTGTGATGGCAGCAGTAACGGCATAATTTATACAGAAAATATCATTTGTTTACACACAAGCCACATGAATTTAAAACCAAAAAAATGCATAATTTTAACATTATTTATAACATTCTAAACATTTTGAATGTTTTGCTGTGTTCACTGTGGTCGTCAACAGTGCAGGCAACATTCTCTCGAGCAGACACGCACAGAGCTCACGTGCTGCACTTCTCGGCTTCTCTCCAATCTGGTGAAATCACAGAACAAAAATGCAAACAAATGTGCCCCTGCACTGATACACATCCACTGATGTACAGCTCTAATTTTATTTTAATAAAAACAAAATCTTTACAAGTGGCACGTTTCTTTGTTTTTCCGAACAAGATTGACGTGTAGGCCTGTATTTATGTGTGCTGTGGTGGCAGCAGTCCCTGCGGCGGTAAGGGACATGGTTTTTGCTGACCTACTGTATTTGGTAGTAGAATGAACTTTGCCTAGAAAACCAAACAGCTGGCTGTCTTCAAATGATGACTTAAGACCTACCTCTTCCTGAATTACTTCCTGAACACTATACTAACCTCCTAAATACTGCCAATGACATTGTATTTTTTAAAACTGTGGTATCATCAGTACTGTAGTATTGTATTGTATGTGTTTCAGTTAATACTATTTTCGCTAAAACGACACATCTCACAGTTCATACTTCATATAACCGAAATTCTTACCATAATCTTTAAAGATTTCCTGTTTACTAGTAAGCGAGCTAACATTACACTAACCGCTGTGTGTAAATACTAAAATTAACCAAAGTGAGCTAACGTTATGCTAACTGCTGTATGTAAATAATACAATTAGCCATGTTGGATAGTAAGGGAGCTAACATTCCCAATTTTATGATTTTTCTGGAAGTTCATTTCTAAATCCAGCTATTTTTTTCCGAATGATTTGTTCATTTTTAGTACTCTGAGGACAATTTTCATTTGCATGATTTCATTGCTCTCGGGAACAACAGATGAAATATGTGACTCATTGTATTAGTTGCTCGCCGAGTGTATGATTGTTCTTGAGATTGTCCAATAGCCAGTTATTTATTCTCATTAAAAAATCCAGTTTGTCTGTTTTCATTTATATCTGTGTATTTCTGTAAATATGGTTCATTTTGTAGATTTGAATTATGAATTAACACAATATTGCGTGGTATCATGATACTACTCTGTATTGTGATACTTCAGCTGGTATAGTATGATAAGATATGTTTATGATATCGTGTCAATCCTAATGTAAATTTGTGTTCTCTTTCGGTGGGGGTCAGTTGAGAATCTCTAATCGGCATGGGTTCCAGGCTCTCATCATGGTGAGGCAGGTTGGGCAGTGAAGCACTTTATCTCCACTCCTTTAACAGTTTGTCCAAACAAATAGCTAAGTCTATCAGGTTGTTGAGACCTGAGTGGCTACAGAAAAAGGGCGACTAAGTGAAGACAATGAAGATGAAGAAGGGGAGTTAGTTGTTGTAATCGGCAAGATAGCTCATCTAACATAATGTGGATGGCAGCCAGCTGTTGTTATATCCTGACTCTTGGGCAGACTGAGTGAGGAGATTTAATCTCCATAAGGTTTTAATGCAAATACAAGTTTAAGATCAAGCAGACAACCCAGAGAGTGAAGCACACAGAGATTACACTAGTTTAGGAAAAACTTGGAAACTATATATAATAAAGTAAAAACCAGAAAATCAAACAAATCAAAAGGCTCAGAATGTTCACTGGCAGAGATTAAAAGTGAGACTTCACATTAAACAGGAAAATGTCTGGTTTATTTAAATGGATTAGTGGGATTGTGAACAGATGTATGAAGCCCCACAAGTGAGCACATAGCCAGCATTCACTTTTGCAGCAATTTGTACAATAGTAGCTTTACTATGGGATCATATTACAAAGTAAGGCTTCTCCACGAAGTATTAAATACATTTCAGTTAGCTTGTTCAATACTTTTTCCGTGTCATTCCACTTTATTACATATAACTTTATTTATGGACTTCAATGTTGTGAATCCTTTATATTTCCAGATTTCTTGAGTTAATACTGATGTCTGGTGAACATTTCATGTGAATAGCCTCATTGGAAGTATATTTACTGAAAAAAATGTTGATGCGTCCAATACTTATTTCCTCCACTGTATATCCCACCCCTTGACAGGTGCCACTGTAACAAGATAATCAATGTTATTCACTTTAATGGTTTTAATGTTAGGGCTGATCGGTGTATATGTGATGTGCTATGACAGCCAAATGATAGACAAATCATTTAGGTTTGTTTACTTCTTTATCAATATTCTTCCTCATCTACTTATTATTATTATTATTATTATTATTATTATTATTATTATTATTATTATTATTATTATTATTATTATTATTATTATTATTATTATTATTATTATGCAGTTGCAGCTATAAGAATCCTTAGCAACAGCACTTTCCACATTCATGTGTGCACTAGGGGGTATCTAGATATTCATAGTACATGTACATATATAAATAGTGTTCCTGACACTAATAATAATAATTCAATAATGTGAAATATTACATCAATTTACATGTATTCAACATTTTTTACTTGCTAATATATCATTTCTTTCTTCATTTACACATGATCAGCACTACAATAGTGGCATAGCCATCCACTTTTTCTTACATAGTATAATTGATAAAACATCTCTCTCTCTCTCTCTCTCTCTCTCTCTCTCTGTATATATATATATATATATATATATATATATATATATATATATATATATATATATATATATATATATATATATATATATATATATATATATATATATATATATATATATATATATATATATATATATATATATATATATATATATATATATATATAAACAATAAAAAGTATAAAAGATAAAAGAACAGAAGAGTTTAGAGAATAGACACAATGGACAATATCCTTGGTTACATTTTGGATAAACAAAATCTGTTACATGAATTTAAAATGCATTCAGTATGTATTTTCGGCCTATGCAGTCTTGAATCACCACATGTGCCTTAATACTTGTATTATCAAGGCATATGATACTTCATCATGTAGTGCAAGGCATGATGAGAGATTAATGATTACTCAGCTTGTAAAGGAGCTACCAGTATGTTTACGTGTCTCTGGCTTAAATATAAAACACCAAAATCCTTCCGCCTGCACATATGCACAAACTTTGTCTATGTACAAAGACTTTTTCCTCTATTACTCTGTGTTCTGGACAGTCCAGAATGTTTTGTGTGTGCAGTCAACATTTGCATGAATGGCAGAAAGATCAAAGACAGGCCCAAGTTTCTCTCTTTATTTAGATAAACACACCATACGAGGGTGCATATGTAATTACTCCTTGGTGGATTTCTGGGGCTGGTTTTTGAACTTTCCCTGCTTGCAGCCACACTCAGACTATCACCTATGAACTGAAATAATGTACAATACAGTGCGAAAGCCTGTTAATGTAGCCTGTGACTTTTGAACATAGCAGAGGAGTGTGAATTAAATCCTGCCACGTCTGCAATGAGTTGTTGTATACACCTCTCTTTCTGCATCCATTTTATGCTTGTTTGTCAATCTCTCTCATGTCACAGACTTGTTGCATTGCTGAAAGAGACAGAATGTGTCCGCTGTGTCCAGCAATATATATTACCCAGTAAGGAATTGAAAAGAGATGGAGAAAAAAAAAAAAAAGAAAAAGTAGCCAAACTGTTTGCTATTTTGCTCTAGGGAGAACATAAGGGAAAACTAGGAATTGGAAACTTTGGAAAATTAGTTTTCCTAGGTTTCCTAAACAAATCGGTACTATTACCCAACTGAATAAGAGGCTGAATGTAATGATCAGTTTCTTTTCTCTGCTTGAGATCTCTATTAATTCTCTGACAAAGAACAGTGTAGCATGAACAGTATTACAGAAGTGTGTGTGGACTTTAGCCAAGAACACTCTATGGCCATCAGTTTGCATTTTAATGTTCCAACAAACGAAGATGAGTGAATGACAGGTAGCAGGGAGAGAAGGACAATGATAAGAAGCTTTTCAATAAAATTATTTTTCTCTCTCTCTATATCTATATATATATATATATACTGTATATATATATATATATATATATATATAGAGAGAGAAGAAAATAGTTTTATTAAAAGATATATATATATATATATATATATATATATATATATATATATATATATATATATATATATATATATATATATATATATATATATATATATATATATATATATACATAAATAAACATACCTGCATTGTTTAAGATACCCTATTCAGTCCAGTGCTGACAACAGAGGAAGTCACCATGAAATCATGGAAATGTTTTGGATATCCTCATTGGTTCTGTTATTACTGTAAGCTGACCATATGATGTGGCAAGTACTTGGGTCTAAAATTACGTTGAACAACTGCTCACGCATTCAATAAGAAGAGTGACTAGGTGTCCAAAATCTGACAAAAGTCCACCCTAATTTCAGGAATAGTAATAGTGAGGGTGCTGGAGCTGACACTGACAGCTAAGCAGAATCAAATGACAGAAATTGCAGAGGTGATCTTGATGAAAGTGATCTTGAAAGATCTTGCTGTCTTTCTTTCCGCCACATCATTGTATACACTCCACTCTCTCAGCCACCACACCCCGGCAGTCATTAAGGCCAGATCACTGCAAGCAAGACATTACATCTAATCACGTGCATGCCTAGTGAACTGAAAAGAAATTAGATAGGAGAATGAGACAGAATCATTGCTGCCCTTGTCAGCAACAGAGGCTTGAACAATCTAGTGTCCCTTTTTCTGATCAGCCCCTGCCATCTGCTAGGCTGGGTGTCTAATTGGCATACTAACTAGGTCTCTTTTTCTCATTGTCTGTTTCTACTGACTCTTTTATATGCTTGATGGACCATTTTATCTTGCATCTATATATTTATTTTATATTTATATATTTATATTTATATATATTTTGGATCCCATTACTGCTGCTGCAGGATCATTTTTGGTTGGGTTTTTGCTAAAAGAAACATGAAAAGCACGGTGCCATATGTTATCCTGACATACACTGACTTGTCTTAAACAAAAATGTCTTTCAATAGCCCCAAGTTGTGATAACATCATTGGAGACTTTCAGTGCCCTCCACTAATATTGGCACCCTTGGTAAATATAACAAAGAAAGCTGTGAAAAATTGTCTTTTTGTTTAACCTTTTGTAAAAAATAGAATAAAATACACAATCATTAAAATACTCTGCTCTCATGGATATCAAACAACTGCAAACAAAAAACATGTTTATAAAAAAATCTTTATTAAATATTAGTGTGCAACAATTTTTGGCACCCTTTTAGGAAATACTTTGTGCTACCTCCCTTTGCCAATATAACAGCTCTGAGTCTTCTCCCATAATGCCTGATGAGGTTGGAGAATACATGGCAAGGGACCTGAGACCATTCCTCCATACAGAATCTCTCCAGATACTTCAAATTTCAAATGTCACGCTGGTGGACTCTCCTCTTCAGTTCACCACACAGGTATTCTATGGGTTTCAAGTCAGGGGATTGGGATGACCATGACAGGAAGTTGATTTTGTGGTCAATAAACCATTTTTGTGTTGATTTTGATGTATGTTAAGATCATTGTCCTGCTAGAAGATCCAACCACGGCCCATTTTAAGCTTTCTGACAGAAACATTCAGGTTTTCATTTAATATCTGTTAATACTTGATGGGGTCATATTTAACCGTGGGCGTGAGGTACTTTTCCATATGGCTACCTCTCTGTGTGTCCCTCAACCACCTCTGGTGTTTATTGCCACAAAGCTCTATTTTGGTTTCATCTGACCATAGAATCCGATCCCATTTGAAGTTCCAGTAGAGTCTGGTACACTGAAGAGGCTTGAGTTTGTTCTTGGATGAGAGTAGAGGCTTTTTCTTGAAACCCTTCCAAACAACTTGTGGTGATTTAACTTTCTTCTGATTGTAGTTTTGGAGACCTTCTGATCCCAAGATGCAACTAACTTCTGCAATTTTCCAGCTGTGATCCTTGGAGATTTTTTGGCCACTCGAACCGTCCTCTTCACAGTGCGTTGAAACAATATAGACACACATCCTCTTTCAGGTTGACTCATAACATTTCCAGTTGACTGGAACTTCTTAATTATTGCCCTTATGGGCCTTTTCAATGCTTTTGCTATTTCATTATAGCCACTTCCCATTTTGTGAAGCTCAGCAACCTTTTGCTGCACATCACAGCTATAATCCTTGGTCTTTCCCATTGTCATGAACGACTAAAGTGTTACCTCATACTTATACCTCTGTGAAACATTAAGTCATGGTTGACCAATTACCTGTTCCTAGTCACCCAGGTGTACTAAAATGTTTTTTTTTTTAAATGTCAATGGGAATATAGTTCATATATATATTTCTCATATGAATACATAGGGGTGTCAATAACTGTTGCACACATATATTTAACAAAGATATTTTTTGATAAACATGTGTAGTGTTTGAAATTGTTTGAGAGCAGTGTATTTCTGTGAGTTTTTTAAAAACAAAATATCAAAAGGTCAAACAAGAAAAACAGTTTTTCACAGTCTTCTTTGCTCATATTTACCAAGGGTGCCAATATTATAGGAGGGCACTGTATGTGCAACATTAGTGTAACATTAATGCCAGTGAGTGTGCAATTACTTTCAGCATTTGCATCATATCAAACTAATGTTTTGTGTAAAGTGATTTGAGGAAAGCCTGAGCCTGCATACACTTAATCCCACATCAGCAAATTAGACCCATCTTAATTTGGTGTGCTATTCATGTGAGTAATTTTGCAAAGTAGTAAATGTCTTGGCACACTGAAATGAAAATGCACTAAGGTGTAAAAGGACTTCTGAATCTAGGTCACCCATAAATTTAAATTTACAACTGGTAGTGTGGGCCTTCTCTTGACCTTTTGACCAATGGTGGGTCCTGACTAGTTACAGTGGGGTAAATATTTGGACAGTGTTGGGGAAGTATTTGGACAGTGACACAATTTTTGTTAATTTGCCTCTGTACAGCACCACAATGGATTTGAAATGAAGCAATCAAGATGTGATTGAAGTGTAGACTTTCAGCTTTAACATTGCATTAGCCGTCTAGGAATTACAGTCATTTTATAGTGTTTTTTAATGCTTGGATGCCAATTCTTTGCAGTCACTGACTGCCTGAAATCTGCATAGAGGGCGCACGGTGGCTTAGTGGTTAGCACACATTCGCCTCACACCTCCAGGGTCCGGGGTTTGATTCCCGCCGGGGCCATGTGTGTGCGGAGTTCTCCCCGTGGGGTTTCCCCAGGGGTTTCCTCCGGGTACTCCGGTTTCCTCCCCCAGTCCAAACACATGCATGGTAGGTTAAATAATTGGCGTGTAGTGTATGAATGGGTGTGTGAGTGTGCATGTGATTGTGCCCTGTTGATGGACTGGCACCCTGTCCAGGGTGTACCTTGTACCATGTGCCCGATGATTCCTGGGATAGGCTCCAGGTTCCCCCGTGACCCTGAAGAAGGAATAAGTGGTAGAAGATGGATGGAGTGGATGGATGGATGTGCTTGCGCTTGTGTTTCCGGTCTGCTGCTTTCGGATGCGTTTGAATGAGAGTCAATGACCATGTGTGACCATGGCTTCCTTCACTTGCATCGACACCTCTTTGAATCTGTGGCAGTGGTGGCTTAGCGGTTAAGGCTCGGAAGGTTGGGTTCTGACCCAACTTCCTAACATGAACCCTTGAGCAAGGTCCTTAATTTGCTCTGCTCCAGAGGCACTGTATCATGGCTGACCCTGCACTCTGACCCAACTTAACATGTTGGGGTATGTGAAGAATTTGCATATGTGATTAATAAAGTTCTGATGAACAACAATCAAATGATGAACAGCAATCAAATACAAATTCCACACTTGGAATCAACTCCAGACCTTTTATCTCCTTCATTTGTCAAGAAAACGGACCACATCTGGCCATAAAACTGAATTAAAGCTGAAAGTCTACACTTCAATAACATCTTGATTGCTTCATTTCAAATCCATTGAGGTGGTGTACAGAAAGAAAATTACGAAAATCGTGTCACTGGCCAAATACTTATGGACCAGACTGTAATGTGCTACATTACCAAACTGCTAACCTGTTACAATAGTCATTTCAGTTTTCAAAAATGTGGCCACATACACTGCAAAATAAAGCTGATTATTATTATTAAAATGAACGCTACATTATTAAAATAACAAATGACTATTACAGTCCTAAATATACATGTATATTTACAATGTATATACATCAATATTACCATTTAAAAATGCAGAAACATGAATCAGAATCAGAGACTGAAATATTGTTGTCACAGTTTTATCACTGTAAATGTAAATGTAAATGCTACACATTAACAACTGCCAGAATAACAAAATTGTTTTAACACTGGGAATGTTTTTCTAACTACAGCTTTGCTTTCAACATATTTATGCACTAATACGTTACTGGACGTCACCTGTGGCTATTAAGCAGTTTGCTACATGTTGCGGGCACTTCCAATACAGTATAAGCCACGTTCAGCTATTGGTTTCAGCTGCTGTTCTGCTGTGAGATATTTCTGCACATGAGTTTTCCCAGCCTATCTGTGACAGCCTGACAAATTCCCAAAATGTGTCCCAACATTGTGAGACTCACTTCAGGCTAAAAAAAAAAATCAATACCTGCTACAGACTGTTGTTGCCTTTTCAGCTTTAGTTCAGACCTTGGGTCATAAACATAAACTATTAAACTAACATTGTATAACATTACAGGCTACCATGTGAGAACTACACATTCGTCTGTAATGGTATACAAATGTGCACAGGATCAAGTAATTGCACGTGTAAGAACGGTACCCAAAAATGGTTTAGATCCATAATCATGGGCATTATCTGTGAAAACACAAGCTGAAACGGACTGGTGTAATGGAGTGTGGGTGTATTCAATCAGCTCTCTCCAGTCTCGCTTTGCTCTCTAGCCTTTCCATATCGAACACTCCCACCAGGATTGTAAGATAGGCCTTTTAGGCTGTGAGAGCTACCTTTTTTTCATGACGTCTGCTTTAGGCAGCCAAGATTCATCACCTACAGTCTACCAACAAAGGTTTTCTGGAAACAAATCATCATGGAGTGTTTCAATCACTTATCCTGATTAACCACAAAAAATATGATATTTTTCATTTATTTTGAATATAGTAAATTATTACCACCACTCCATGATTACTTTTCAAGGGTTTATTTTACATGCCTATCCCAGTTTACCCTTCTATGACATTATTGATTTTTTCAGTTACTTCTACAAACTCTAGAATAATAATTATTATTATTATTATTTTACAAACTTGATACTGTGCTACACAGAAATGCTTCACAGTGACTTGCTTCAGGAAAGCGTGAAAATCTAGTAAGACATCTGGTGATTTTCATGTGAATTTCAGTGTCAGCACACTGAAAGGTCCAGTTTAATTGGGTCATGATTCGGTTTCCCTACATTATCAGCAGTTGTTCTAACTGACTGTGCAAGAGGAAGTCAAGTCCCTTCATATAAGGGTTTTTTTTTTTTTTTGGCGCTAACTGCCTGGCTCCATCACATGAGATGATCACATTCTGCAGCTTCCTCCTGCTGTAATCCAAACCCTGCTCGTCATCTTTAAAAGCCACTGCCACTTGTTTTGTTTCCATACGAGATCACTTTACGAAGATGGTCAGCTGTCGAATTTAAGCCACCAAAAAAGGGGATTTTTGTCATTTCTGGTTCTTGCATATTGATGTTGCGGGGGATCAACGCCAGGACAGCGACCACACCTTGCTCTTTCTCTGGGAACTAACGGCCTGTCAAGTGGAACATAACACAGTGGCTGACTCGTTTGCATTAGGAAAACACGATTCTGTCTGCACGTCCGCCGTGTCATAAATCCAGTTCGTAGGCTGCTTAACGCACGCGCGCGCGCGCGAGACCACGCCAGCAAGCTCGCTCGCGCCCTCCGGCGCATGACGTCAGCGCGCTCGCGCGAGAGTGGAGAAAGCCGGCGGCGCGCGCGCGCGCTCTCTACGACGCCGAGCCTCCATTTGTGAGCAAGCAGAACGATGAGAGCTCTCGCTCCTGTTGCCGCCGCCCAGTAACGAGAAATACCGAGAACCCGGAGAGTTCCCCGTTTACCAGACAAAACCCAGGACCGTACCGAAATCTCGGAGACAAACCCCAGAGAGACGGACACAAGCTCTCGTTTAGGAGTCGTTATTTTTACACCGTCGCGCGCGGGATTTAATGCTCTAGCTACAGTCGCCGAGAGAGAGAGAGAGAGAGAGAGAGAGAGAGAGAGAGAGAGACAGTCTAGGAGAAGGACAGGGAAGAAGAGGTATCCTTTCGAAGGGGGAAAAACGGATTGCTCGCTATTTCCGCCGCACCTTTTCACTATTTTTTGGAGCAGACGAAGAGCCGAGGTTGGTCTAGTCATGGGATGTACACTGAGCGCAGAGGAGAGAGCGGCTTTGGACAGGAGCAAAGCGATCGAGAAGAACCTGAAGGAGGACGGAATCACTGCGGCCAAGGATGTGAAACTGCTCCTGCTAGGTAATGAAAGCACCGCTTCCCTGGGAGTGGGCATGATCACTAACCACCCCATCAATCCCCCTGTAGATCTCTAGAGGAGCCTACACAATTCTGATGGCTTATTATTATTATTATTATTATTATTATTATTAATAAAAAAATGTATAAAGCAGAGAATCGTGCTGGACTTCCATTACAGCAGAGCAGCCGATCTGATTCCGTTGTGTGTGTTGTGTGTGCAGGGGCTGGCGAGTCCGGGAAAAGCACCATCGTCAAACAGATGAAGTAAGTGCCCCGGTTTAAATACTATTTCTCGGGTAACGTGTACTGATCTCTACGCGTACACACGCACTCATTGCCCGATGGCGAGTCCTGAGGTCCGCCATGTTTCCCCCCTTCTTCTTCAAGTAGCTAAGGGGATGATGCTACACGGTAGCTGTGCCACGGTCCATTTTGACTCGATCGTTGCGGTGTTAATGATCCTGGACGTGCTGTTCAGAACCCTGGTGCTGAAAGCCCACTTCACTGGCGTTCAGAGTGACCGGTGCAACCCCCCTTTTTTTTTTTTTTTTTTTTAAATAAACGGCCATGACTATTTATTTATTTATTTATTTATTTTTTTTCATCAAAATGTATATAGGTAGATATGTTCGTTAATTTCAGTGCCCATTGATTGTCCGTAACCGATCTCTGGTCCAGTTCTGGGGTAAGATGAATTGTGGTCTGTAAGCGGCGTCTTGTGATGTTCGGTGCGGCATTTGAGATGCACGTCGCGTTTCTGGTCAGTTGATGAATATTTGTGTAGCCGGATGTAGCCGTTCTTGGGCTCCGTGTGTGTCAGTAACCCCCCCCCTGGGATTGTGATTTAGCCCTGTCATGGCAATTCGGTTCTCGCACGATGCTGCAGGCTGAGCAGTGTGCGCCAGGCCCGGTATGAGCCGGGTATAATGAGCTGCCCGTTTTTTTTTTCTTTTGAGGCGAGGGGGGGTCGGGGGGTGGGGGGGGGGGGATTCTGGGGGTGGTGACAACACCCGAATTTATTCACTCGATCGTTTCGGGTTTCGAATCGCCATTACAAACAAACTGAAACAAACAAACAAAAACCAAAGATTGAACTAGAAGTAAACCCTCCGTTGAAATCTTCAACGATGTCGAGGTTCTTCTATCGCGTTTTGGTCGCAGTTCCCTCCATCTCCACCTCAGCCTTGTCATCTGCGGAACACCTTTCAGCAGACTGCTGCAATACCCTGGATCATGCGCTGGCAAAATGGACACCATTTCCATGTTTACGGGTCCGAGTAAGCGCTTTTAATAGGTTCAATGACATGGAATGAAAGGAAACTCGTTATGTGGAAGGTCGAGAGAAGCTGCCGTGATTCCTGTAGTGGCCCCACGCCGTGTAAAAAGCACCCATGGGTTTGAACACGACTGTGCCATCACGACACGACAGTGGTTCGGGGAGTTCACATCGGTTAGGGGAGTTGACCGATCCGTTATTGTTAGTGTGTGGAGATGGGCAGCTTTAATGAATAGGCGAGTTTCAGGCGCCTTGGCTGGTGGACAGCGCCCAGTAGCGCCTCGTCGTTTTCGTGCTCCTTCGACTCTCTTCGGCTGTTTCCGGCTTGCCGGGCCTTTCCATGTTCGGGTTTATTGGAAAGAGCAAGAGGAGAACGCGCTGAGCAGATGTCCTCATCACTGCGTGTTAGCGAGGGTAATAGGGAGGGGTTTCCCCTCCGAGATTCGGATCTTTAAATAAATAAATAAATAAATAAATAAATAAATAAATAAAGAGGATGTGTGTTTGCCAGCAGCCTGCCAAATGGGTGGACTCGGAACATGCAGGCGTTAATTCTGAAGAAGATCTTAGTGTTTTTTTATATATATAAAACACAGAATTATTATTCTTTAAAAAAAAAAAATCGTTCCGTAAACAAGTAAGAGCTCCCCACCCATCCAAAGCATCATGGGTGAGCTGAGCGATCAAATAAATAAAAATATAAATATAAATCTCCGGCTTGTTTAGATTTCGTTAAAGAGTTCTCATGGTGGCGAGTGTGTGCTTTTACAGAAAAATAGGGGCGGAAATCGAACTCGTTTTGAAAGCCCAGCGGTTGTACAACAATTATGTCAGTATGTGTGAAATGACAGCATGTCATTGTTAATGTAGTATGTGTTAAAAGCATCACGTCCTGAATAATGTGATTTTATCATCAAGTGCCATTACTTTTATGAATCTATCGTGACCGGGTAAATGCGATCATGGAACTTGGAACTCTTAATTGTTGAGGGGGAGGGGATATATAGCCCTGGAAAACTAAATGCTGTGTGTATATGTTTGTAATAAATGCTTTAATAATTGAATGAATAAACCGCATTAGATGCTCTTGAAGCTCATGTGAGTGTGGCTGATGTGAAACTGATAGATCTAGAATGAGTGTTGTCATGCAGTCTCTGTGGATCTGTTGTCTAGGGTGTGTGAACTGGCAGTCAAGTTCAGAACCTGGCTTGGCTGTAAGTGACAAGCCAAGGGATGAAATATGATGAGGTGTGACTTGGTGGTTTCAGTCGGAAGCAACACTGTTCATGTGGTGGGAGTACAACAGCGAGGCAGTCATGTTAGTACCTTTGGTGCATTTCTTCAGGCAGCATGGCATCCGTTTGCCTTATTAGGCCAACACATAGGCCAAGAGTGTTTAACTCGAAACTGATTGCTGCACACTTACCTGTTGTTGGTACATTTTTACATTTCCACATAGTAATCCTTAGGGAGGTAAAACTCATTATTATATACACAGTATATTTCTTGTATTATTGCCAGAGCTCCCATGGGAGAATCAAATGTCAAATCATCATATTTCCGTCTCGAACCATATCTAATATGCTATTAAGCCTTTTTCTGCTTCGTCATCTATGTGTCCTGTAATCTAGGCCTCATGTATTTGATATATTCTGTCCATTGAAAGCTGAACTGTGTTGCCCATTCGGAACAGCGGACTAGAATTTCAAGTGTTTGTTTTCATAACGCAGCTTGTACCTTGTGTGCGTTTTAAACACCCGGCCCGTTGTGCTTTAGGTTAATTGAAGCAGCTCCGGCTCCGAGGAGGACCCAGGTGTTCGACTAGCATTCATTTGCACACCATTGGATATCGGGTCTCTCTATGAAGTGGAGTGGACATCAGGGTAACATGTAGAGAGCCATTTTAGTTGCTAAGGAATGAACTCTCTTCATGTGCATCAATTGGTTTCACAAGAAAAAAAAAAAACTAAGTACTGTGATGAAATGTAAATCAAAAAAAAAAATGCCCATAAAAGCTTTACAGAACAAAACCCCCCCATAAATGGTATACTGAAAACAAAACACCTTGTATTTTATTATATGGGGTTATTGTAGGTAGTGAGAGAAAATCATTTGAGATCGACGTACTGATTTTATAATCCTTTATTAATCCTAATAGTCGAAATGTATTGTTTGTACTGGCTTGTGTAATTTCGAAAAGCTTTGCTAACTTAAAGGCAGATGCCTGCCACTTGTGTGACATCTGGGCGGACTGAGGCTTTTGATTTAATTAAATTGGTTTTGGAGGTCAATCGCATGACAGTCGTGAACATGTGTGATGTGAAAGCACTATTTGAAGACTATTCTCATGTAAGAAGGCACTGAGGAAATGAAGGCTGCACTGAAGAGCTCTACCCTTTTTTTTTTTTTTTAATCGTTAAATGGGCTTAGTATTGTAATACTGTTATTTAACAGCAGCCGGTGGCCGATTGTTAATGGTTTTGGGTAGTAAAATTTTGTCCAAGTGCTGATATATTGTCAGCAAGATATAGGCTAGTTTATGGCTCTGTCTTTGAAGCGAAAATTTGTCTGGTTAACGTTTGTACTTTTTAATTACAAGTTATTGCTTAAAGTTATATTTATTTAACTTCCCTATACTGTCAGTAGGCTTATGCGACTCTGTTGGTTGGCTGTGTATAGAAATAACTCATATGCTAACTGCAAGTTATTAGCTAGTAGACTACAATAGCACAGTGTTAGGACGTACTCTTTATATATATATATATATATATAATTTCTTTAATTTTGTTTCTGCATACACAAAGGATTCTCATTTCTCAGTCACTGTTGCGATTAAATATTGAATAAACACTAGAGTTTGGAGTACACTATTTTAATCTCAAGTCAATTTTACTTGTATAGCGCTTTTAACAAGGGACGCCATCCGTGTGATGGTAAATAAATTGGATTTAGGTTTAGTAAATAAAGTGAATTCATGAGTTTTCAACTGCAGTGTGTTTTGTTGAACTTGTTCACTGATGGAGACTCGGGTGCAAAACTTTGCGACCGTTTCAGTCCTAAAGCTCATCATAGCAGAACTGTTCATATGAAAAGTTATTTCTCTTCCAGGAAGCAGCAGAGTAGAATTTGTACCGTAGTGTTGAGGTATAACCGAAGAATGTCTAGAGCGATGTGAGAAATGATGAGTGTCTGAGACATGGTCATTTCTCATTTCTCAGGGAAGTCTGTGGAAAAGTATATACAGAAACTGCCTGCACATGTCAGGCCTGTTTTTATTTTTGCAGCTGGCCTCTGTAGTTGGTTACCTTTTGCTGTTTCTGTTTCTCGTCTATGAGGAAGTATTTTTCCCAGAAGTCAGCATGTCAGTAACCACAGCCGTGTTAACGGGTAAAGTAGCACCGTAGCATGCTATGGAGCCTCGCTGCACTAAATGCAGTCCAGTGACTGTTTTCCGTGTGTGTGCGCGCGCGCATGCGCGTGTGTGTGTGAGGAGAAGAAGAGATTGTGAGTCACTGGGTAGAAACAGAAGGAAGCAGTTGTGTGACGAAACATCCAGTTGTTGTGAAAGGCTGGATTGCTGTCCACATAGCATTATCAAATGAGTGGTACTCTAGCATGCTTTGTCCGTGTATCCCCCCCCTTCTAATTTAGGGTGTTTCATGTACACCCCAGTTGACGTAATTGGATTTGATTAAGCCGAGGCAGAACAAATGCCTCTGATGTTTGGTTCCCAGACCTTTATTGCAATATCCTCAAACTGAACTTATCTCGCATGACACTCATTCGCTCTCTCGCTCTCGGTCTCTTTGCCCTCACTCTGGAATGCAGATTAACGCCAGTGACTGAACTTTCTAGAACGTGCACTCCTGACAGTTTGCATTTGTTTGTCTGTTGTGTGGTGTGTTGGAGTTTCTAATTCACTAATGTAACTAAAAAGAGGTGTCTGTGTGTGTGTGTGTGTGTGTGTGTGTGTACGTGCACGTGCACGAGCGTGCACTCACCTGTGTGCATTGTCAGATCCACCACTTTTTGCATTTGCTTTGCATCAAGAACAGTTTTACCCAGGGATGCAAAACATGTACAGTAACGGTGCTTCCTCAACAGTGGCACAGTGCATGATGAATGTAGATATTGTATATACCATACCACCAGTAAAAATAGCTTCCATGATGTGTGGAAGTATTATAATAGCATAACGTAAAGAACGTGAATAATAATAATAATAAAAAAGTATATTGAGAACTTGGAACCGTACTAATCACTGAGCTGCTGCTTCTTTATAGAATAGTAGCTAATAATATCTTGCTTTGCTTTGTTTAATAATCGCCATGTTCGATGTATATAGTTGGATCTGAGCTTTGGGTTATTTGCGATCCTTATATACGGGGTAAGTCCCTGATTTTAGCTTTAAACCGTATATCAATCATGGACTGTGCGAGTTAGTTGGCGGGGGGGATGTCCAGATTTTCTCACTCCACTACATTGTGGGTCCATCCACTCTGTGCTTTCTCTCTCTGTCGGTCCACATTCTTTTGCCAATACAAGGCTCCTTTTGTTTTATTAAAGTGTTTGTGTTGAGCTGATCTCAAACCAAACCCACACAATTTTTTGTTTATTTGAGGAGGGCGCTCGTGTCTGTTCACTGCTCTGATTTACGTCTGTGACCTGTCTAATCAACTTCAAGTGACCAACGGATCTCTCTTCTGTAGTTGCATAAAGTGGTATTTGGACTGTGAAAACGCGTAAGCCGCTTTGAGAGTGTCAAACTAGCGTAAGCTAATGTAAATGCACCTTTTTGTAGTGCTCGTGAAGTGTAAATAACCGATTTTGCATGTGGGTGTTGACGGCACCTGTTCGCTGGTATTATATGTGCGCTGCTGTAGATGTGCTGTATGGGGGTGTTTTGAAGGGCGTTAATTGCAGCCAGTTGTGATTGTATTCTGCTACGTGTGTGTCCGTTACATTTACCTGGAGAGCGTGTGCGTAGTAGTAAATTGGACCTCGTGTCAGCTGGCTCCCAGTGGCTCGTAACCCTAGGGAAGCCTGCCTGTGTACACATACAATACACTACCCCCACCGACCCCCCACCCACCACCACCACCACTAAATTATGTTCAATTGAAGCACAACTACTTTGACTACTTAACATTCAAATGGATATACACGCATCCTGCGCATTAGCCGGACACGAGCTAAAACCGAAACATAATTACTTGACATAAATCTTTGCTACTCTAAGCCATTGTTCCGTTTAAAAATCACAAAGATGGCCAAGATGGAGCATTTCTGCTTTCTGCCACTTCACTTCTCTATTTTTGCAAGCTAAACCCCCACCCAGTCAGCTCCACTAAGTTAGAGTAATCACAAATGCTCCAGGATTTAAAAAAAAAAGTGTGTGCGCGCAGCTTTACAGGAAACGGTGTGTAAATGGTAGACAGCGGATAAATGAAAGGAGACGATACCTGCTGCTCAAGCAGCTTGCGCAGGCTTTTGGGTTAGTGCTGAGGATGTGCCTTCTCAGCCCATTTATCTTCTCTCCAATCTTGCACTGTATATCCGCTCTCTACTTCCATCTTTACTACCCCCGTCCTCTTGCTCTGTTGTCATGGAGATGAGAATGGCTGGAGGATGACATGCATGCAAACTGGAGGATGACATGCATGCAAAATGTGTACAGGAGGAGCAGTAGATATGGTGTAATATCAATACAGGATGATTTATATGTCCTCGTGACAAAGCCAGCAAAGCATTTAGTAGGTTGGAAAAGCATTTTGAGGGTTTGAGGGGACGTGGCTGATCCACAGTGAAGTAATTGGTGAAGATAACTATATTCCCAGTGGTGAGGTGTCAAGGCAAGCAGCTTGGAAGTAGTCAACTATTATGCACTACATTTATTTATTTATTTATTTATTTATTTATTTTTTCCTGATCATTACTGCCAGTTATATGGAGGAACTTTTCTGCTCAAGTCAACACAATGGGGACGTTTATTGTTTTGTTTTCGGGGCAACTGGTAAAATTTTCAATTGTATGTTTAGCAATAAAAAATTATATACCTTTTTTTTTTTTTTTTTTTTTTTTTTTTTTAGCATTCTGCTTTTTAATTGTTTATGAACAGCAGAAAATGTGACCAGTCATTGTAGTTTGTTATGCTACTTTTGCCATCCAGGTTATACTGTAGCTAGTAACATTTTATTTATTTATTTTGATGAAAAGCTTCTGTTTTAAGGTACATTATCTTGCACACCCCTATGTGTGTTTTTTTTTTTTTTTTTGCACATCATTGTCAGATGAAATGCTTCGAACGTTCGTATCTCCACTGATGCATGCAGATAATGTGTGAACAGGAAACAACCCCTTGTTTGATGGACATCCTGTAAATAACTACTATCCGTCTGCTCTTTGGGAAAGCCAACAACGTTCAAGGTTTTTTAGGAGCTTATTTTTCCAAATCAAAGTGTAAGCAGGCTTAAGTGTTTTAAAGTGGGCATGGCTGTGTGGATGTCGGTGAGTATGATACGTGCCAGGAGACGAACATGTCTGGATGAGAGCAATATCGCCAACCGTTTTAGGATATAAATGTTATATGACGATTCACCATATATCTGTACAATTCTGAAAGTACATACTTAAAATGCCATACTCTTGGTAGCTCAGTTAACCGGTTAAAACGTTGAGCCTCTGATGAGAAGGTTGTTGATGATCAAGTTTTAGTATTTGGCTTTGGAAGAAGTGTGAATATGGAAACTAACATCTAACAAGTTGTCGTGAATCTCCTTAGAAACTCCGAAATATTAATACTGAGGTTCCTGAAATAGATACACCCTATGTTAACCATGTATCTGCCACCCCACCAAGAGGGTGCAGGTGGGACTGATTTTAGAACATGGTCATCGTTGCGATCGTTACGAAACCACGTATGTATGTTGTGTCAAAATGGTGTGAACTTGGCCTTCTTGATGGCAGTTGTGGTCAAATGTCCACATACATACCATGTGAGTGAACAGCCCGTGATCAGGATGTGTGCTGCTACTCGGGTTTGACGACCATCCAGTTTTGGTAGCTGGACAGCTCTTCTGACCTCAGGATTAGGGAAGGTTGATAGCCTGAGTGTGCTCAGAAATCCCCTGATTTAATGGTAGCTTTGCTGTTTGGTCACAGGGCATCAGTCCTGGTGGTGTTGTTGGCAGTTTAAGAAATGTATGAAAACCAATTAATGCAGTGTTGTCATATTGTAGGACTCGGGAGGCCACCAAGTAAAGCTAGGAGTAGATGACAGAAACTGGCAGCAGGCTATAGGGATGCAGTATTTCAGCATCACATAGCTGACACCTGTTTAGTATAAATGCAGGGCTTGAAGTCATCTTTTTACCTTCATGTAGAATCCACTGGCTGTAGCCAAGTTGGTGCTTAATATTCCTATCATATTTCTGGTCGTGGTAAGTTTTATCATGACCGGGTGACACCCTTATTAGCAAGTTGACCTGGTCCAACTCGATATGTAGATAGTTTAGCTGCTATAGTTTTACTGAAACCTTCAAAAAGAGCTTTTATAGACTGGAGCAATATAGACTATCCATTTTAGGGTCTGTCTAACAACAGACCCGGTCTAACACAGGATTATAGGATAAGGGCAGATGAAGTACTGCAGTGTGCTGATGTGGCATTATATCCACCAAACAGCATACATTCCAGTATTGCAGCATAAACAATTATATATCATTACACAGTATGCTATTTATATATAATATAGTTTATACATTTGGGTAAGGATACAGTGTTTGTACAGTGCTTGAATTGAAATGATTACACATACCCACATTGTAGACAGATTGATAGCGTTTCTCCATAAGGTCTGTTTAACTAGATTGTCTGCTCTCCAGCTCATGGTATTAACACTCGGTGGTCTGTTTAACATTATTTTTGCTCTCACACAGGATGAGGGTAAGTGTGAGTGTGTGTGTGTGTGTGTGTGGAGGGGGGGTTTAAGTACACTGGTGTACATACCTACAGTAAAAGAAAAAAGTATTTGATCCCCTGCTGATTTTGTACTTTTGCCCACTGATAAAGAAATGATCAGTCTATAATTTTAATGGTAGGTTTATTTGAACAGTGAGAGACAGAATAACAACAAAAAAATCCAGAAAAACGCATGTCAAAAATGTTATAAATTGATTTGTATTTTAATGAGGGAAATAAGTATTTGACCCCCTCTCAATCAGAAAGATTTCTGGCTCCCAGGTGTCTTTTATACAGGTAACGAGCTGAGATTAGGAGAACACACACTCTTAAAGGGAGTGCTCCTAATCTCAGCTTTATAAAAGACACCTGTCCACTGAAGCAATCAATCAATCAGATTCCAAACTCTCCACCATGGCCAAGACCAAAGAGCTCTCCAAGGATGTCAGGGACAAGATTGTAGACCTACACAAGTCTGGAATGGGCTACAAGACCATCGCCAAGCAGCTTGGTGAGAAGGTGACAATAATTCACAAATGGAAGAAACACAAAAGAACTGTTGATCTCCCTCGGCCTGGGGCTCCATGCAAGATCTCACCTCGTGGAGTCGCAATGATCATGAGAACAGTGAGGAATCAGCCCAGAACTACACAGGAGGATCTAGTCAATGATCTCAAGGCAGCTGGGACCATAGTCACCAAGAACACAATTGGTAACACACTACGCCGTGAAGGACTGAAATCCTGCAGTGCCCAGAAGATCCCCCTGCTCAAGAAAGCACATATACATGACTGTCTGAAGTTTGCCAATGAACATCTGAATGATTCAGAGGACAACTGGGTGAAAGTGTTGTGGTCAGATGAGACCAAAATGGAGCTCTTTGGCATCAACTCAACTCGCCGTGTTTGGAGGAGGAGGAATGCTGCCTATGACCCCAAGATGGAGTATTCGTTCCTCTGCTGATTTTGTTCGTTTGCCCACTGACAAAGAAATGATCAGTCTATAATTAATCTTGGGTGAGAACCTCCTTCCCTCAGCCAGGGCATTGAAAATGGGTCGTGGATGGGTATTCCAGCATGACAATGACCCAAAACACACGGCCAAGGCAACAAAGGAGTGGCTCAAGAAGAAGCACATTAAGGTCCTGGAGTGGCCTAGCCAGTCTCCAGACCTTCATCCCATAGAAAATCTGTGGAGGGAGCTGAAGGTTCGAGTTGCCAAACGTCAGCCTCGAAACCTTAATGACTTGGAGAAGATCTGTAAAGAGGAGTGGGACAAAATCCCTCCTGAGATGTGTGCAAACCTGGTGGCCAACTACAAGAAACGTCTGACCTCTGTGATCGCCAACAAGGGTTTTACCACCAAGTACTAAGTCATGTTTTGCAGAGGGGTCAAATACTTATTTCCCTCATTAAAATGCAAATCAATTTATAACATTTTTGACGTGTTTTTCTGGATTTTTTTGTTATTCTGTCTCTCACTGTTCAAATAAATCTACCATTAAAATTATAGACTGATCATTTCTTTATCAGTGGGCAAACGTACAAAATCAGCAGGGGATCAAATACTTTTTTCCCCTCACTGTATAGTCTAAAACAGTCATCAGGTCTTAACCCTAACGTTTTGATCCATACTTAGTGCTTTTGATTTTACAGCAGTTGCATTGTGAAATATATTTAGAATACTCATAGTATCTTGTAATATGTCAGTTATTAGCAATTTAAACTATAGGTATGAACTATTCCATTAGTAAACGATCGGAAATGTTACAGGGACTAAAACATTTGTTAGCCAGCAAACTGGACAGGATTTGTGGGAGTATTTTTAAGTCATATTCTTAGATGGTTGATCACTGCTTGCAAAACAGCTACCTAACTTCTGGACCATGCAAAGATGTTCCCACTGATCTGCTTTCTACAGACACACCAATCTTTTTTTTTCTTTTTTTTTTTTCTTTTCTTTTTCATGTAAGGACTAGCTTTGAACACATTGAACATGTTCACCATCGTTCACCAAGGATAAGATTCACCTTAAGCTCACCACTCAACAATGGATGCGCTGTTAATCGATGCAATATATTTAGATTTTTATAACAGTACAGCTGTGGACACTGGGTTGATTTGAGAAAATATTTCACATCATGCACTCAGAGACTCAGATTGAGGCAGTTATTAATAGAAGCACTGCCCTTATGTTCGGGCGGAGCAGAAGACAAGATAAGTAGCTGTGTCCTGTGGGAGTGATGACAGGAGCGCTGCCCAAACAGCCACTCAGGACAAAGGGGGTTCTTACTAATGGCACGTACCAATAGGGGAGAGAGCGAGAGAGATAGGAGAGGCAGAGAATTTAACATATTTTCTTCCATATACATCTGTAAAGCTTCACTTTTTGGATTCTTGCGTGCATCCGCTTTCTAAACTTTCAGTTTGTAGATGTTTTATGTCAAATAAAAATGGGCCTTATAATAATACATCTGTGTGCCAGACTATTTTCATATACTTTGATTGATTATTTATTATTATTATTTTTTGTTGCTAGATGTCCACACATCTCTTGGGTAGAGGTTCAAACCTTTTGTATCTTAGCGGAGTGTAGGAAGGAGAGTATATGAGTGACTTTGAATGTGTTGTGGTTCTCCAGTATGTTTCTATAATAACTGTCAGCAGGATATCCTTCGGTTCAGCTTCTTTTCCATTTTGGAGGACAGACAGCTCAGGGATAAGGAATAGGAAAGTCTTCATGAGTGAACAGAACAGGCTCTCCAAATCATGACAGAGATAAAAATTTCTCTCACTCTCTCTTCTCCTCTTTTATTTTTAAATATATTATTAATTAAAAAAAAAAAAGACCTGCTCAGTAATAAGTGGCTTTGAACTGGAGGTAGTTTTAACGATGTCTCTCATCCACCCACATGTCACTGTAATGAGGTGGTGCTTCCTCTGCACTCGCTCTCTCTCTCTCTCTCTCTCTCTCTCTCTCTCTCTTTTTATATATATATATATATATATATATATATATATATATATATATATATATATATATATATATATATATATATATATATGAGGGAGAACTTTACAGAAACTCCCTATGGTGGGAGCTCCTGTGGGTCTTCGGTGTGAAACTTGTGGGCCGGTGAATGAGGCTAGCTTGGTTGGCTATCTGCTTGTGCACAATTCATTTCCTGTGACTCAGAATCATGATATTTGCCCTCAGAAAATTGAGAAGATAGCTGAATGATCATGGCACAGTAAATATACGAATAAACAAAATTCAAACATGGTTAGTTAATGTTAACTGAGTGAATGTGTGTGTGAATTACTGGACCGGGAAGGCACATGACCTCTGATGGGTGTTGCGGCAGCTTTAATTTCAGTTCCTTGTGTTTTTACTTTTCCGTGCTGTACTACTTTATTGAATGGTGGAGTCACTGTTGATCCTCAGTGTAGCACCGGCTGGAGCTTGCATTTTGTCTGGGTCCACTGATTTGATTTTTCCTAATATTTCTAAATTTCCCCGATTTAAACAAAAACAAACAAACAAAAAAAACCATTTCAACATATTTACGGCAGCGTTTTTGTTTAGCCAGGAAAAAAAAAAAAAAAAGAATTTCAGTGTAAGCAGTAGTTTTATATTGTAGATGTCCAATGCAAACGCACTTTGTATCCTCTTCAACTTTAGTGAACTCACAGAGGCTTTGGCTTCACTGACCTCTGAGAATCCTGGGAAATGAAGAAACAGACACTGCTGCAAAAGAGGCCCTCTCAGCAGATTTCAAACGGTGTCCAATACCTCCCACTAACTTAAAATTCATAATAAACTTGTATATTAATAACAGCCGGGAAACCGAGTGGGACCAACGCACCATGAACAAACTCCATGAAATCAGCTCTATTGTTGGCAAAAGAAACGTTTCTCTGTTTTCAAATGGCTTGGACCAGATTGTCTACATCTGCGGTCGATTAGGTCACTCCAGGATGACACACAGGTTTTTAATATTCGGAGAAGATGCACCTTCTGCCCTTATCCTTGAAACGTGTTGTATTAGCCTGGTTTTAACCCTGTGAGAAACCTTTTTTTTATTCAGCCAACACTCGAAAGAAACTTTTAGCAAAGATAAACCTAGTGCAATTTTAGAGTTTTTAAGAAAATTTGCTTTTGAAAACTGTATCGAGAGGTCTTCGCCATGGAAATGGCTGTAGAAGCTGGCATGGCATACAAACAAACAAACATGACTGACCTCTGAAGCAGGTAGTCCTTCATATTAAACTATATATGGATTTGCAACCAGGTTGGATCATGTGGTTATGGATGATGATGATTATAGATGTTTTGTTATGCATCTTAGATTGGCATGCGGGGAGGAGAACAAATTCCCAGTGTACAAATAAAACATGTACAGGCATGATTGAGTGCCCCTGGATTAAATTAAGAAAAAATGAGCTGGAAGCAGTCTCAGGCAACTTGCTAGCTGTACCAAAATGGAGGAATTTTCTTTGTCGCCAGTTTTTTTGGTACCGCCTTGGTGGTTCCTATTTAGCAAAGAGATAGCAGTATATTTCTAGAGTGGCTTTAGGCTTTGGTCTTGCTCAGCTTTTATATCAAAAGCTTAAGTGCTGTCTTTGTGGGGTTTTGTTTGTGTCTTCAGCTGGAAACGGCAGTAGTAGTAGTATCGCTTTTTCTGAACATGAGCACATAACATAACAGGAAACCTTCTGTGTCACAGCGAGAGAGAAATGGGGACATTTGGAGGAAATGCCTACTGAGTTAGCAGATGCATCAATTCCATTTAAATATGAAGTAATAGTCATTCAAAGATAGCTTCTGGCATTCTTTTAGCATTTTCTCATTGTTCCTGTACATAAAGTGGTGATGCTCACTGGATTAGTGTCTTTGATAGCTTTATCCTTCGTCTAAGGAAGGTTAAATGGTGAGGTAATAGCCTACAAATCACACTACACTACTTATAATAGATATTGTCGTGTCCTTCATATCTCCACATGACTTTTTAAACAGCTCAGTAATCCACGCCCAGGCTCATGTTGAGAGAATCAGGGCCTGAATGTCAAATGTAAACAAATGATCGGTGTTCTCAGGACGTAGGGCTGTAAATATAGTGGAGTGTATTGTAGCCCTCATAGGGAGCTCCCACACACAAAGTTGCATAGTCATAAAAACATTCACAATGTGTCCTCCGGCACTAGCTTAGTGACTCAATATGTAAGAGGACCGGACTGGAAGCAATCCTGTCAGTGAAGCTATTCTTTCAGTCTCGCGTGTAAAACAGATCGATTCATTTATGTTTTTTCACACCTCATCTCCTGGGACTGGAAAACAAGTGCCTTATTTATATTGTGACTTTCAAAAAGCCTTAAACGTGCATTATTTTGCCTCCTGAATAATAGAAGAGTTACCCGAGAAAGCTAGCGGTGCTGCCCTCAGTTAAGAGGAGAACACGGCGACGCCGGCTGCCAAAACTCACGCCGCCATCTTGGCACTAAGCTTTTCTTTGCTGCTTTGATGGATTGGACAGAATAGATTTACATTTTGGTAATTAAAGTACAATATGAAATGGTGTAGGAAATGAAATGGTGTGTATGTATGTGTTATATATATAATGTGTGTGTGTGTGTGTGTGTATATGAAATGACCATTTATATGCATACATATTATATATATATATATATTATACGTATACCGTTTCATATAAATAGTATCTGAAATCGAACTATATTAATGTTGCATATAACATTTTCAAAGTGTTCTTTTACCAAACTGGATGCTGCAATGAAATTTGGCTTAAATAAATTGCCGTAGGTGACACCTATTTCAAAAAAAAAAAAAAAAAGAAATAACTACCTACAAAATGGAACACACAGTTTTAAAGTGTGCGTTAAATGTCGTCATGATCATCAACACATCGGAGTTGATACCGAAGTGATATTAATATTGATTTGATTATGCATTAGTAGCTATTAATGTAAAGTAACGTGTTCATATTCCAATTTCATATTTCAAGTTTTGTTAGTTCAATGAAAGACATGTATAATATCTGTGAGCCATGGCACTTCGTACTGTCAAAAAGCACAATTGTCTAGGCTTACAGTCCTCATACAGTCCACAATCTGTCATCAGCTTCATGTTCATTTCTAACTTTCCAAAGACGGTGCCTACTGTTAGTGCTAACTCCGTCAGTGGAAGCTAGATAGCTGATTGCTATGTTTTTTTTTTTTCTTTTCTTTTTAACTAAGGGACGTACACTAATGTATGACCGAATGTGAGAACGTTGGGTGATCAACTGTCCTTCCTGATTATCGCTTGTGCTAATATGTAAGTTTCTTCATTTGGCAGATGGTTTTGTCCAAAACATCAAAACTGTTTAAGCCCGTTTTCTCTGAAAAATTATGTGAGGCATGGAAGGCTACAGCTTCTGATCTGTATGGCAAGATCAACATCTTGTAGTGTAGCATGGGGACTACAATGTTAAAGAAATCAGATTGTTTCAAGATCACATTGTGTGTGATTCAACCTGATCTTCATCTGTACTAATCACATCATCTTTGTATATAATATGCAGTGTTCCTAAAATGGTAGAATTGCATATGGGACAAAAATACCGTATAATAACCATTATTCTATGTCATGTTTCACCTCCGCGTCCAAGTTGAGTTGCTTAAGATGCTCATGAGGGTGAGCACAAACGTAGTCCTTGGCCTTTTAGTCACCATCTCCATTACTGATTGGACATACAAGGCTCAAATAAATATGTCCTCATGTTTTTCCTCCTGCATTAGTGGGATTTTTGCCAGTCTCCGCGTCCTCCACTGCCGGTGGTGTTGTGAGTGGCAACTAGTCCTCCGCAATTAACTGCAGGCGATCTTCTCCATGTTTGTTTTAGAGCGGCCACTTTTCACATACTGATGTGGAAAGACGTTATGTCCCGCCCACCCAAGTATGCTGCTTCACTGCGAAATATGTCACATGTTGGAATATCCGTTTCAAAATGCCCCGGCAACAGAAACTTGCCCTACGCTCCATTCTATGCTTGCTTATACTATGTACTAAAAGTATGTACTCATTTTGTGTGTGTGTGTGTGTGGGGGTACATACTTTTGAGTGTTTTTATTTTGAGTGCATACTTTTTTATTATATACTATTTTAATTATTTCCTTGGGACACAGATCATGTTCTGAAAGTATTAAATGGAATGTGTCCTGGAATGTACGCTTTCGTCTTATACTGTGTTTGGGATAGTCAATCGTTTATTCTGGTTGATTTGTTCACTGTGCTCTTTGGAACCCGCTCTTGTCTTGTCTTTGAAAGTCAGCCAGTGTACCAAGGAAGTGACACAATCCCTGCTCTTGCTCTTTTTCCCCCCACAAGTAAACTGGAGATGAAATCTTGCCATTTACAGCGAGTCAATGCTTAAAGCAGCGAATGCCTACGATTGTGCCTGACGACCTATAAAGATAGTTTAAAATCCTTCTCCACACAGTAAAATGACCGTCATTTATTTTTGCTGCTGTTTAAAAGGCCAATATTCACCAAGAGAATTAAAAATACATATCCACTCACTGACTCCCTCACATCTTCTACTCACCGCCTACTTTTCTTTAATTAAGAAAGAAGGTTAGGGGGAGTGGGGACACCCACACATCCCATTAAGGAAGCCTCTGATATGGGTTTAAGGATACCCCGGTTGATTTAGACGAGAGGGAGGTAATCCTCTTCATTATAGACCGAAAAAAAAAACATTATTGGATAATGGCACAATTATTAAATCAGACAGAGAGAGAGAGAGAGAAAGGGAATGCACTTCAAACACAGTCATGTGTTGAGTCTCAGGAGCTGTGTAAACTAAATTCTGCATGCGGTTGATCTTGGTGTCTTGCAGCGTTTTTCTGAGGCATGTAGATGGTTTTATTGCAGAGATTATTATCCGAGATCACAGGACAGAATGACATTCTCCCAACCTCGAACTAGCACGTCTGTCACGCTCTCCTTCGTTTTACTGCCAATTTTGTTCAGATATTCCCTTAATAGCAGAAAGATATAGGGACGGAGACCTTTTAACCTTCCCTTTAATTCTTGGATAGTTTCAGACTACACACACACACACACACACACACACAACACACAGACTCACTCACACATTTTCTGTCTCTGGAAGAATTTTTGGGCTCATGAAAGATTAATGCATTGAGTCCCTATCCCTGGTGAACTCCAAACCTTGTCTCATTAGCGTCCTCAGATCTCTCGTAGAGTTCAAATTGTGTGAAGACAAATACTGGGAAAATGAAGCATTTAGAAGCATTGCTCCTGGAATGTCTACTTTCTCTAACGTGTGTGTGTGTGTGTGTGTGTGTGTGGGATTATCCATGAGGATGGCTTCTCTGGAGATGACGTGAAGCAGTATAAGCCCGTGGTGTATAGCAACACCATCCAGTCTTTGGCTGCCATTGTCCGTGCCATGGATACCCTCGGCCTGGAGTATGGGGACAAGGAGCGCAAAGTGAGTGTGCTAAAGCTAATGCTTGTGTATATACACAAACACACACACACACACACACACACACACACACACACACACACACACACGTCTTTTGAACTTGCATACACAATACAAAGTCACAGGGAGATGGAGAACAGTAAACAACAACCATGACATCCAAAATAGCCATTAATGTTAAGTGCATTGATTTCAGATCTTCCTCAGTTATCAGACCATCGTCATGTCAGTAACCTTAGCAATTAGTCTAAGTGTAAGTAGAGCTACTGAACGTTTTAAGAGATTGCATTGTAAAGTTTGGATCATAGACGTGGAAGAAGAATCCATTTGTGGACCAAAGACACTTTATCCCATGCTGTCAGGCCACGCCCACTCCTTCCACACCCACCTCACTTGAAATGCCTTCAGACCAAAAAGGTGTAATCGAGTTTTTGAGTTCTTAACTAGAAGTTAATATCATTATCTGGAGTGAATATTGTTACAATGCCTATGTTTTGATCTCTAAAACGATGAGTGTTAAGGCTAACGATGTTCAGACATATCCTTTCTCTCCCAGAAGGAATGATTTGCAAAAGGCTCACTTAGTAAACATGCAGTGCACTGCACAGGGAATATTACATTATTTGATGCATGGCAATGCACTTATACAAGCACTATAAGGCCATTTGGGATTTGGCTTAAATATAGATTTAATGAGGACAAAGCTTGCCTACATTAGCCTACAATATGCTACAGTACGGTGCTGGAACTGTGCCTGCTCTCTTAACCATCTATGGGCAGATTTGTAGTGAGCTGGGAATTTAGTGGTGTTTATTTTCCGTTTCTAATTTTTTTTTATTTATTTATTTTTTTACATATGAAAAAACTCACACACCTGCGTGCATGTATACACACGCGCATACTCCGCAACATCCTCTCACATTCAACTGCTTTTATTTCCTGCAAAATAATTCAACAACTGATACATAAACTGAACAAAGGGGGGGGGGACGTTCAATATCAAAGTAACAGTCAGTATTGCTGTGAGATGTTAGTCCACTCCTCCACCAAGGCATTCGCAATTCTCGATCACGTCTGTGGAGGACACATGGTTACATGTAATTTTCCACTACAAGGACGATCAGCTGTCCTTCCTGTCTCCCTGTAGCACTGTCTCAGGCGTCTTACATTACAGACATTACAGTTTATTGCTCTGGCCACATCTGCAGTCGTCATGCCTCCCTGCAGCAGGTCTATGGCATGTTCACGCAGGTGAGCAGGAACCCTGCTTTCTTCAGGTGTTTTTCAGAGTCAGTAGAAATGTCTCTTTAGTGTCCGAAGTTATTGTAACTGTGACCATAATCGCCTTCCACCTGTAAACTGTTCGTGTCTTAAGGACGGTTCCACAGGTGCATGTGCAATAATACTTTAACGTTCATTGAACAGGCATGAAAAACATTGTTTAAACCCTTTCCAATAAAGATCTTTAAAAAGCTTATTTGGATTTTACAAAAAATATATTTAAAACACAGTCTACTGTAATACTACTGTCACCAGGTGCCTGTACTTCAATTTCATCAGTTTCTACAATTGGTACCATTTGTAAATCTAATAGTTTATAATGTGCTGAACGTCCTGTGAGCCTAACATGCACAGAACGAATATGGTGTCTGGATAAATATCTAAAGGTTTAATGACTAGATCTGTAAAAGTTATAATTGTCATATGCTGAGGACAGTATGACTGGCAGACAGGCTGACGCACAGGATGACACTATACCATTATCTAGCTGACTGCTGAGGTAGAGCAGTCACACCCTATAGGCACTGTCTGCTTACTTAATGCCTAGTGCCCATTATGAAGTCAGAAGGGCAAAGTTCAGATGTCTCGGGCCAGTTTGTCACGGGCTCCAGCATTGATTAAACCAGCCACCAGCAGGACACTTAATCCCATAATTCCTTTCTTGGAGAGCTATGCTGCTATTTGAGTGGAGTGGCCAAGCCCTTGTCTGACCTATGCAGGAAGCAGCGATTTATTGTAATCGAAAGAGGTATCCAAACTATCTTGCAGTTATTGATCAAGAGATATTTTCTGTCAGGAAAGACTAAAAGTAGAGGTTCTTTAATTCCAGATTAGTTTACAGAGTTACAACCGAGCTATCGTGGACTCCAGAGCTTTGAACCCTACACTGAGTGTGTGTGTGGTGTGTGTGTGTGTGTGTGTGTGTGTGTGTGTTTCACGGTCATGTCAGGTAGCAGAGTGCACCAGGAAGTGTCTAAGTGCAACTGAAATTCTCTTCACACCATTGTTATCAATGAAGAATGAGTGTCACAGAATTGTAGCCACATAGTTCCTCTTGTGTGACACTTCAGATTCCTGGCTCATTGAACCAAAAGTGAACAATACACTTCCATCAACAGCAGTTTGCTTTGCTGCTTTGTGTGTGTGTGTGTGTGTGTGTGTGTTGCCACTTTAATTCAGGCAAATTTAGCCATCCAGACTAAAGGGGCGTGAACCCATACTCCACACAGACACTGAGTGCATGAGCTCAGGATGGAAGCCTGGACACTGGACACTACCTGTTGCACCACTGTGCTGTTGAACAATAAATCGCTCCTTCATTTATTCATTCCTTCATCTTCAGTATCTGCTTTGTCTTGGTTAGGGTTGTGATCTCAAGCCCTGCGTTTAACTCTGTAATACCTGACGGTGCGAGTAATTGCGGTGGTTTCAGGAAGACTTTCACTCCATCTGCATTTGAACAGAAGTAGCCATTAATTAAAGATCTCTCAACATTTGTGGGGCTGGGGCAGTCACAATATTTGGAGTGATGGTGAAAAATCTGCACTCGTTACTCTACTAAATGGATGGAAACCGATTGTAAAGAGTCATTGTGCTAGACGCACTGCTGGGTGAAAAAGTCTAGCAGCTTGTTGGATGCGTCAAGTGACTCTTCACGTGTGTTCCAAGTTCCGTGTCATACTCAGCTGTATGATGCCTGACAGAGCTGCAGTCTTAGCTGTGAGTTTGCAGTGTCTATTGACACAGAACACACTCGCACACGCGCACAGCTTTCGAGGCCAATGGCTGTGTTGGCCTGCTGGCTTACACCTTTTTAATCAGGTGTGAAACTTTCACTGGATCTTTCATTAGTTCTCACCATTCCAGCCAGTATTCATCTCTCTCTCTCTCTCTCTCTCTCTCTCTCTCTCTCTCTCTCCCCCCCCCAAACATTATTTCCTCTTTTGCACTTATTTCGGTTTCGTATTGAGTAATACCTTTTGATACATTTTCTTCCATTTCGACCTTGAAGTGCGTAGCAGAATTTAACCTCATACATCACATCTCTCCCTTCCTTCTTGCTATCTCTCCCCTAATTCTTTCTCCTTTCTGCCTAACTATGTCCAACCTAGCCATGGTCATTTTTTTTGTTTTGCCATTCTCTCACCACATGTAAGTGTGAGACCAGAACGATCCTGTTCATTGTGGAAACTGTATATGAACATGAGCTAGGAAATAGTTGTTAGTTAGCGGCTTGGAAATATTGTTGATGGGGGGGGGGGGATTACACCCATTATGTAATGGGTCAAAATGACTTCCACAGTGTAAATACACACAAAAAACAACAAAGAGCAGCTTAAAACAGTAAAGCTTTTATTATGGGTTGTCCGAGACAAGAAATATTTGCATATAAGTTTCTAACCCTAAATGAGGAAAAGTCAAAAATAAAACGTTAAAACGGAGCTTAACCAGTATTTCAGACATCTCAAATGTAGAAATTGGTCAAATTGACCCATAACATTACAGGAGTGTTAATGATGGATATACTATACTATCACACAACGACTCAAGTAGCTGGAAGTGGACGTACCAGGTTGCCGTGGGTGGAGGGCACCGTGCCCAGCGCCTGGCATGCAGGCCACTCCAGATGGGTTTCGCCACGCTAGCCCTCGAGTCCTACTGAAGCTCTGTGCCAGCGGACGACTCCAAAATCCTCCTCAGCGTCCCATCTGGGAATAACTGCTGTGCTTATTAGCCCAATGTAATTGTGATACAAAAGCTTCCTAAAATAGAAGGAAGACATTCTATAGGAGAAATGATTCTGTTGTGTGAAGATTTTTAACTAGCTTGTGTGTGTGGGTGGGGAAACAGAAAACCTGCTAGAGGAAGGCAGGTGTGTGATTCCCAAGCTTCATATGTAATGCTGCAGATAGCAGGAAAGAGTCATGTGACACCATGTGCGGTGACATACATGTGCCACACCATGGAGGTGCTTTACAGCACTGAGAAGTATATTAATTGGAGCATGTTCTGGTAAAGCTTACATGTGTAAAGGAAATGTGTTCTTTTTCCCAAAGTCAATAGGAAGGTTTTTCTTCTTTTCTTCTTCTTCTTCTTTCCATGGTTGTTGGATGAAGGATGTTTAAAAAGTGAACATTATCTCAAGATCCTAGAGAACCTTTTTTTTTTTTTTTTTTTGGACCAGGTAGCTGTTAATGAATGCCTGAAGCCTAAATACTCTCTAATCTCTGCATATTTGGAATGCCTAGACTAGCAATTTATCTATGAAGAGATAAAGTTATGTTGTAGCCCAGCGGTCCCCAACCTCCGGTACCGGTCCGTGGGTCATTTGGTACCAGGCTGCACAGAAAGAATAAATAACTTACATTATCTCCGTTTTATTTATGATCTGGATCTGAAAAATGAGCGGATTCTCTCCGTTACATCCTTCTACGACTCACTCTTGACGCATGTCAAGACGCTCGTCTCGGTCACGTGATACGTTGAAACGTTACCATAGAGACCAGAGAGCGTTAGGGGGGAGAGACGATGTTACGAGGACGCTGCTAATAAAGCTGCGATTTCACATTGGATTCACGTTTATTATTATATTTTTAAAAATACCCCAGTTTTTATGCGGGTCCGATCATTTTATTTTGTTGTATTTATCCGCCACACCTTAAAGGCCGGTCCGTGAAAATATCGTCTATTAAACCGGTCCGTGACGCAAAAAAGGTTGTGGACCGCTGGTGTAGCCCATAAATTACAGCACAGTCCTGTCGTTGGTTATACTCAGGCAGTTAGCACTGGCTGGGTATCATGTATTCCAACATGCTTAAATGTCATTTTTTTTACTAAATAGATAATGGGCTAGAATTTAAATTTTACCAAGCTGATTTTTTTTTTTTGTTTAACTGTGTGGAAGGAACAGCCTCCGTGATTGAGTGAGTGTTTTTAGTTTGATATTGAGGGATGTGGCAGTGATGGACATGGAAATAATGCAGGTTTAGATTTTGATTTGTTTCCTTGCTCTGTTACCAGCATGAGCTTTTTGAGATAAAAATGAAAGCCACCAATGCATTATGCATCTCTGGTGTGTGTACGCGCAAACCGTATGTGTCCGACGTCCCCCGAGCGGCAGCACACTGTGTTGCCGTGGTGATCCTTTGTGTTTGGTGCCGTGTGTGTCTGTGTGGTGTGTTTGCTTAAGTAGTGGAAGGAGAGCAGTCCGTGTAAGGGTCTCGGTGCCAGAATATCCCTGCAGTCCTGGCAACGCTCCAACCGCACACCCTCCTGCTTATTAGAAGGGGAATCTTCCTCATCCTCCCAAGCTCTTCATCTCCACTCTGCATAAAAACACGACAACAAAATGATAAAACCCTACTGCTATTTTCCGACAAAGTATCTGATGGGAAAAGTCAGTTGTTCATGTATTCAAAAGAGGTTTCATGCTGTTGCAGGAAACCAGCAGTGTGGTCAGACACTCTGCTGCTCTCTTATCTGGGTATACATCTGTGTGTATGTTATATTCAACACAAATTAAGAGAATGTGTTGGGGTGGGGGCATGTATGAAACCTAATTATGACAACACAATGCTTTGGGGGTGGTTTTTTTTTTTTTTTTTTTTAATACATAATGTGACTTTAATATTCATGTAAGAGAGAGAATTTATTGTGTCTCTAAATTGTGCACAAAAGGCAGCGTGTGCATTTCAGGTTTACTCATTGAATGGGCACTTTAAAAGCGCCCCATTATGGTTTGTAATGTGTTCGAGCTGTTTGTGAATGTAAAAAGTCTGCAAAGTTTCAAAAATCAAAGCGCACGCCAAACGGAGTTATTGACTCCCAAAAGAAGGAAGCGATTCTGAACAGCTGAAACGAGTCGTTAGTAATTCCAGACTCACTTCCTGTATTAATCGACGTAGGTTTGTAACGAAAAACCCGCCTCTGGTCTTCATCGGCTGCTCGGGAACAACGTGTTCATTGACCCGCCCTCAAACACTACAGTACAGTAGCTGTGTCCGGAAAGAGTAAGGCTCTTTCCGGAAGAGCCTTATCTTCTTAGAAAGATGATGTTGCCTTCTGCGCTGCAAAAGCACTTTGCATGGACTCCGAAAGGATGAGGATGTAAAGCGTCACTGGTTAGAATTCATTTTTTAAAAAACGAAACCACAGCAGTTCGACTCCGACCTTCGTTGTGTTCTCGTCATTTCACTGACGGCTGCTCCTCAAATCTAGCTGAAGTCAACGCAGGATTTGTGAAATGATTATTCATTAAAGATGGGGCTGTACCCACTTTATTTGGACCATCTTGCGCCTCTGGATCACCGTCTGTAAGTATGATTCATTATTTATGTATATGTTTTCTACCGAGTGTTCCAAATGCGTAGCTTTGAGTTGTATACGTGTACAGACAGTGCACAGCTGTTAGCCTGTTAGCCTCTGCTAAACGGCGAAATCAAATTTTTGTCAAGCTACATATAAACTTACACTGAGAAACGTCCTGTCCTCGTCGTGCTTGCGATGGTGGCTCGGGTTGATCTTCCGATGCGTCACTATCGGACTCGAGCTCAAATTGATACGGTAAAACTGACATTATTACTGAGCTGAAATTCAGATATGGTAATGTCTGTGTCCAATCTGACACATGCCGTAAGAGGTAGACCAATCACAACAGACTGGGACATTTGACCAATCAGAGCAATGTAGACTCCCTGAGAGGAGGAGTTTAGAGTGAATAGATCTTTGAGCCAGTCACTTGTGACCCTGAGAAACAGAGGTGATGCTGCGATGTTAATTCTGAGAAATTTAAAGTGTTTTTTGATATTGGAGGCATGTAAACCTATTGTATGAGACCTCTAAAACAAAATTAGGCATGTTTACGTGAGGAATCCAATCGAAACATCAAAATAACTGTTTGAGTTTAAGCTACAAAATGCCAAAAGTATTTACATAATAAGATGTGAAGTTCAATTTGAATGTGTAAATTTACAAAATCGATTATGTATCTGTAATTCATAAAAATCTTCTTTTTTAAATTTTTTTTTACTGTTTTTAAAATTTACCTTTAGGAACGTCAGACATTAGAGAACGTGGAGTAATCTCATCTCATGCCGAGGGTGACAACTGATCAAACAGCTTTGGACGTCCTGAAAAAAACCCAGCCTGCCCACCAGTCTCTTATTCACTCATCATATGAATATGGCAGAGATAAATGAAACGTGCCCAATTTTGTACCTGTACAATGGTAATGATCCAATAAAACTTGAAAATACAACACATTTAAAGCCATAGCCGAAGAAATACATTTCTGTTGGATTGTACAGAAGTGCCAGCAATCGAGTGATGAAACTCCTGGGATTTGTGTGTGCACACTTTACGCTCACAGTTGTGTTTGTTACATAACACCCGGTGCAGCTTTGGTGAATGAGGGCTAAAGTGTTCATTGTGCTCAAATCAACTTGCATACCCTGTCTATTATTTATTAGGAATATACATATTATTCTTAGTAGGGAGCTTTGATTTTGCTATTGGACTGTTGACTACAACCAGACCCCCCAATATGTAAGTGCCTGAGTCTTTTCAAAATTAATATTAGTGGAGGAAGAAAATCCTACAGGAGTATTAAAAGACTTCCATAAATTAATATCTCTAGCGTTCTGGCTCGGCAAAGTGACATTTGGGTCCTCTTTTCATAATCATAACAGTTTTCAATCATCTGCACAGTGAGAATTATTCCCGCTATATCATAATCACACGTTAAATCAATCCAACCCAAATATGCTTATTTGGGGGAATAAGCAAATATGCTTCCCCCCCACCAATGCTTATTCATTGAGAGAACTGTGCCACCTACATGGTTCCTTAAATGGCAGGAGAGGGTGAGTTAGCTAGGTCATACAAATTATCAGTGGTGCGTTGTGTAACGAGTCCGCTCAAAACGGCACCGCTGCTACTTCCACTCTCCCTGAGATCCAAGTGTCACGTGCTATTAATTAGATGGCCAAAAATAAAGTTATCAGAGTGACAAACAGCACCTCAGCCAGATGGTTCCCTGTTAGTCAGCTGTTCCCATCCCCTCCACCCAGGACTTGTTACACCAGAAATGTCATTGTCGTGCGTGTGTGTGTGCAAGAAAGAGAGAGGATGACCAGGAAGGGCAGTGTGAAGGGACATCATCCAGTTGACAGGTGTTCAATACTGTCAAAGAATTTATTTTGTGTTATTCTTTGAGACACATTATATTTGTCAATACCCCTGACTTGGATGAAGATCAGATCACATTTTATGACAAATTTATTCAGAAAACCATCAAATTCCAAAAGGTTCACATACTTTTTCTTGCCACTGTAACTGTATAAATGTCAATCTACGTGGAATCTAAAAACCTGTTTATCATATACTTCATTTGTGCTGGACAATAGAAAAAAAATTGTTAATTATTTATTTAGAAGTAAATTGAACCTTACATAAATTCTTCTACTAGCAGAATACCAGTATTGACTGAACTTGGATTCCATTCAGAATGATTTGTGGTTATTTTTGCACTGCCTTTGTTGCGTTAGGCCTTTTAAGTTTTAATTTAGTTTTACATGCAGGGTTAACATTGGCTAGTCTAGTGAGATGTCAATAAAATGTAGGCCTATGCCTGGTTTCTTGAAAGTGGATGGTTGATGCACCAGGCCAATTAATAGTATTAGTTAAAAATTAAATCACTTCCACATTTGGGTGCCCACTATGGATGGATGGATGGCGGGCATCCCTAGCATTTGCCTATTCTGCCTATGCCACGGCCGGCCCTGCTGAAATGTCTCCTGTTCAGCAGGAAAAAAAAGCCATCTCTGCGTCAGTCTTCAATCCCTTCAGATCTGAGTTTTCACCACCTCTCAAAAGCCATGCTGATATTTATTCTCATTTTAGCATGGGCACTGTCGCTTTCTATTTTTGACTGCAGGCTCTCCACAGTTCCACGCAAAGGCCACGGCAATGACGTCAAACTGACATTTTTGGTCAAATCCGACACTACAGCTCAATTTGTAAACCATTATTATACACCTGTTGGAAATCGGGTTAAAGTAAGGAGACCGTTTTGAACACTGGTGCTTGCTCAATAATTGATTTTTTTTTTATTTCATTTGACATATTAGGTCATTTTATCAGGTCCCGCTGCCATCAGTATGCACTTTGTAAGATTCCAATGTCCCACTGACCAGATACCTCTGACACTGCTGGGTTGAGAAATGTCCACCAAGCAAAACTGTCCTGCCAGAGCTGACCAGTGATAAAGGGCTGTAAAATACCTGATGCACTCAGACCAATAAAACGCTTTTAACAATAGAGATCACAAAGCAGCTTTACAGAAATCCGGATGTAGATTTAGACAGATGTACCAGATGTACCAGAACCGTGCTCACTACCACATCTGTGTCGCTGCTGTGCCAAGAATTATCCACCACTCAAATAATATCTGATGATTTCTTGTTATAAGCGGGTTACCCAGGTGCTTACAGATTGTACATTCCAACTAACCTGCCGTATAAATACACCTATATGGCACTTGCACCTGGTTACATGGCTGCTGAGAGATGTCCATAATGCAGTCATCACCGAGTTGTTTTATGGAAAGCACACGCAGGAACGGATTCTGTGTTCTGTTTGTCCACATTCAGTCTCATGCTATGTTTTGTGGGTTTCTGAGAGTGCAGGATTTTCTTGGCTCTGTTGTCACTTGTAGCCCTTAAATACCTAAAGCCTTGGGGCCGGTGTTTTTTTTGATTTGAATGAGCTTTGACTTGTTTTTGAAAGTTCCTTCTTCACTGCTCCCTCTAAGCTGTCTTTGTCTTGGTTGCCAGTACTGACCCCTTGGCGTCATATGATCCGTTCTATGAAAGTCAGAGCTACAGTCCAAAATGGATGTTCTGGCTAAAAACGGGTTCATCGCATCATGTTCTTGTCTCATCTCATTTGTCAGAGGCAATCTCCAGTGGCGTGGTGTAAGAGGATGAACCAGAGCAGTATGGGGGGTGGGGGAAAGGAGCAGCATTCTGGGCTGGACATAAATTGACATCGCATAAATGGTCGTAGCAGTAGGGTCATTAGTGAAAATAATAGGTGGATGGGTGTTTCACACTAGTCATGAGAAAATGTGCTAGCGTTTAGAACCGTTAGAACAGTGACTGATTTCTTGCATTTTAAGGACAGGATTTCCAGACTCTTCAATAAGTGTAATTTGTTCTAACAGTGGTTCTGAATAAATTGTACATCACTGAGAGGAGAAAATAAATAACCCTCGTCTCTGACAGAGGGAAGCAAAGCCATTATGCAAATTGAATGGATACAGATCACAGATTTTACATTTTCTTTTTTTTTTTTTTTTTTAAATTTGACTGTTCCTGTTTGTATATTTAGTTGTTCAAAGAAACTTTTTAATGATGTGCCAGATGGCAGACGCCGAGGTGCACTTGGAAACCTCCTCTCCATTTCTCACACCTTGCTGTGTTCGTCTCATTGGTTCTCCTCTGACGTCAGAGGAGCAGTGGCTGGAGCCATAGAGGTGAGCGAAGGAAGCTCGGCTCATGACGTTTTCAGATGGCCATCAGATTTGCTGTTTGGCAAACCTATGTGAATGGTAGTGTTTGTTGTGGTCCAGTTTGTTTGACTAGTGTTCTCGCTCTCTAGTGTGCCCGGGCATAGTAGGCTCTTCAAGCGGGCCTGGGCGCGGTTCCATTGGACTAGTCATAATAAAATAAAAATGAAAATGACTGGAAAGTCCTAATAATAATAATAATAATAATAATAATAGACTTTAAAAGTAGCTTCTCAAGGTGCTTTACATAAACAAAATCATATATAGATATAAAACATAAAAATAAGTATACATACCAACAGTCAAAGAAATTCTAAAGTCAAGTAACATCTAACCTAAAAAAGTATGTTTTAAGATAAAAACGTTACAGTGTTGGAGAGTGCTTTTCTTCCTGTTTTCTTCAAAACTAAAAAGTCATATCGTAATGACGTGAACGTGCTCAGGCCCAGAAAGTTAAGCGCAGTGTGAGTGTAGGCCAGCAGGGGAGTGGGGAGGGTGAACAATCGTGCCTAAGATGGCATGAACCTTTGATAATACCATCTCCAATATCTGAAGTAATACTGAGAGGAACTATCTTTCATTAAAGTGGCTTTTATTAAATCGGTGTTATGAGTGATGCTCTCTTCAAAATTAGATGACTTAATCTTGCATTTTTCCCCAAGGAGGTATCTTTTGGTGTGCCATTTCGTCACCTGAAGATAAGCAGAGTATGATTTTATTAACTCAAACAGCCAAGTGATATTTGTGCTTCTCCTTTCCTCCTTCCCAAGATCAAAATCACTGGCATTAGCCTTCACTATCTTCACTTTGGTGCTGGCTAAGGCTTGATCAACCACCAACTCTTCCTACCTCTACAAAGATGAACGGGACTAAGAGGATTCACTCCAAGAACCAAATGTATAGGAAATTGAGATTTGCGGAGGGAACGGTTTGTTGGACGTCTCAATGTTTTCTTTGGGGTTTTTTTTGACATGGCTGTGTTCTTGCTCTTTATTTTTTCCTCTTCCTTTCTTTTTTTTATTTGATTGTTAGTCCAAAGCTGTTGGGATGTCAAGGGATTCCTCTGTGGAACATTCTGAGGAATCAGGAAGCCATTAAAGGAGTTTATTTCCCTCTCTAGTAGAGAGCCGAGAAGCAGTAAGCAAACAGGGATGCCGGTCTTACTTGAATGCATGGTGATGAACACAAGAAGCAGCCCGTGATTATCAGGGCTTTTTGGGTAACCAACAACCACCATCTACACATCCATCCTTTGCTTCCCTTCTGATTTTTACATAGGTGATGGAACTGTAAGGACTGTGCAAGACTGTGGGTATTTTCACATATTGTTCGTTTTAAAAGAACCAAACGCAATTCATTTAAAGTGAACCAGAAAGGGAACCAGCTGTTAGTGACCTCAGTCCTTTCCATGTTTACAATATAGTGGACTCAAAAGAGAACCCGGTCCTCTTCAGCGATGACGCCCTTTCATGTTCGCACCACAAGTTCATAAGAACTCCGCCCCCAAAATTTCCTCCAAGTCGTCATAGAAGACTGAAACGAAGGAATCCTTCATTTCTGTGGACTCTCCACTTCGACGCATTTTTATCATGGGTGCTTTTACTTTTACCCAGCGTGGTTGCGCTGTTCTGTTATAGCCTTCATTTTTTGAGAAAACAAAAGAAGCCCATTTTCTCCTGTGATGAGGATAGTTGGCGTTTAATACAATCCTCTTTCCAAATTTCAAGAAGTGCACAGCTGTGCACCTGAGACCACACGACCTGGCATGGCGAAAAGTTTTGTGTTTTCAGCAGTGACGGAACATGGCTGCAGGTACGGCAAGCCTCCAGGTACGCATGTCGTCGAAACAAAACACGAGGCAGATTGGGACGTCACTGCTTTCACAGATCACGAAGAAATCGAACCACAAACAAGCGAACCATAATGGCTGCTTTTGGTTCCTTTTTTGGGGGGTCTGAGATTTGTTCGCATATACCCACTGAACCGCACCAAGAGCGTTTGGGGGGGGATCAAACAAACTTGGTGTGAAAACACCCTATATTACTACAGATACTTGCAGGAACAGATAATGTCCTCTCCAGCTCATTGGGGATTGCAGAACAGCTTTTACTCTTCTATTTGTCTTAACACACTCATGATTGCAGCAGCCATTGCGATCTCTGCTGAGTGCCTGGTTTACTACTGTGAATATAAGCAGTGTCCATCTTTCTCCTCTCTCCCTTTCGATCGGTGTGTTTCTTTCATTCTGTCTCTCAGTTGGAGCCAAAACTGGCAGGTCAGTGGGGAAGCAGTGTGTCCGGTGAACTAGACTAATCTCTCTAGAAAACAGCTGAGGCTCAGCCGTGCTCCTTCACCAGAGCGGACAAGACAAGGGGGCCGCAGTGCTCGATTAATGGAAATGCCGTGCACACACACCGAGACCGCAGCGCTGGGTCTGCTTCTGAGCATGGGAGTGAAATAGAAAGCAAAGGATAAAGACAGTTAAGGGACAAAGATATGGGACACAAAAAAGAGAGAGGGAGGAAGTAAGGGCTGTAAAGAGGAAGGAAAGAGCGACGGGCGATGCGACTGTGAAAGTACTGTACTTGTTAGCGAGGCGGGGAAATAACATTGACTGGACGTGATCATGTGGAACATGGTGTTTGTGTGTGCTATCGTACATCTGTCACGACATCAAACATTACTATATGTGTATGTTTATTAGGAACTGTATTTTTTTTTACTGCCGCCACTCTCACTGAATGATTGAAAACTGACGTAGATCAAAAAACGTGTGTGTGCTGGCTCAAGGAATTTATATCAGCCCCTAGCTAGCTTGCATGTTCTAAATATAAAAGCAGGATGTCATTATGAGCCCCAGTTACAGTCTTTATTTACGAGCACTAATGATAACTCTCAGCACCTCTCTCTCTCTCTCTGTGTGTGTGTGTGTGTGTGTGTGTGTGTGTGAGAGAGAGAGAGAGAGAGAGCGTACATGTGTATGCACGCGTTTGGAGAGCAGAGATAAGATGCCGTGCTAGAGACAGAAGTATAAAAGAGGTTCAGAAAGAGCTGCACTTATCTTGCTCCAGGCCCGGCATAGCGGAGAAATGAGGGAGTGGTGTCCCTCTCTCCCTCGGTGAGTGTATTGTACAGCCAGAATGGGCCAGAAGGCAGCGGCGGGAAACTTTCTCATGCCGTCTCTGTGGGCTGCCCTACTTTCAGCATCAGTAATGCGTTTCTGCTTTCTCTCCCAAGTTTGTTTCTTTAATAAACTGCCAGAGGAAGAACATTTTGAGTGTAGCTTTGAATAATGCAAAAACGAATTGCATTTATAATTGATGTGACTCTGTAGGACTTTGCTGAAACTTTGGGAGGGGCTGAGAGAAGGGTTTGGAGGGGGGGCAGGCAGGTTGCTGGGTTTACAGGGATGATGAGGGATTTGATGAATCAAAACACCCAGGAAAAAGGTTAGTTGCTTCATGGCTTTTGATAATCAGCCAAATATGAGTAAATCTGTATAGTGCAACGGTGGATTAGTGGTTAGCTCGTTCGCCTCACACCTCCAGGGTCTGGGGTTCGAGTCCTGCCGTGGTCCATGTTTCCTCCGGATACTCCGGTTTCCTCACCCTGTCCAAAGACATGCATGGCAGGCTGATTGGCATGTCTAAAGTGTCTGTAGGCTCCAGGTTCCCTGCGACCCTGAAAAGGAGTAAGCGGTAGAAGATGGATGGATGGTTGGATGTATAGTGCACATTTTAAACAGACCATTTAGCTAGGTGCGTGTGCGCAGGATTTCAACCCGTTGTGAGCACCAGATATCTCCATAATAGCAATCCGTGACCGTTTTGATATGGACATATATTTTGACTTCATGGAAGTGGATGCATGAGGACCGCTCTCAAATCTTCTCCTGTAAAACAGGGTTGGACTGCTGAGATGACATTGGATAGGATAATGTTGATTAGGACATTGCTGACTGGTTCCTCATTTGAAAGACAATATTTTTCTTTCTGATCTTTAGTCCTTAACAAGGACAAACTTATCACGAGCTTGCTCAGTCAGCGTAATCACAATCATTTGAGCATCAGGTTCTTTAACCTTCTCCCGCCCTTTTGACAGGTACATTTATTTATTTAAAATTATTGATATTCCCAAATTCATTATGTTCCTCTCTGATAGAACTCCTCTTATTCATACAGATAGATTGCACCACCTCACTCCTTTTCCCATCAGGATCAGACCAATTAAGTTAATTTAGGTTGGGGTAAGTCATTTTCAGTCAGAACATGTTTTGTACTCTTGGGTGAAGCTCTCTTCACATTCGGGCAGTCGTCGATGAAATATCTGTTTAGAGTAAACAGGTGATAAAACAATAGATGTGGTCAATCGATCAATCCAACCATGACAAGAAGGTGTGTCTATATGCCGGTCAATCATATTCCTATCCAATCAGAAAGCCTGTTGCAACTTATTACACTCCCCATTATTCAGACCTTTTTGCATAGGCTGTGCATGTGCTATGTGGATGATTAGATATCGGTGACTAGATAGTCCGATGATTGTTATGGCTGCAGCTGTCTGTGGGCTATTGTGGTATAAGAAATTTACATTTTCAATCAGATTGTAAAAAACCAGTTTAATGTTAGATTTTCTTTTATGTAAATGAGTTCATTACCAGAACAGAATTAGTCAATCTTGGTTGACTAGCTAACCCATTTATGCTTTAGTCATATAAGTTGGTTTAATTCATTTTAAATATTCATACCTGAACAGTCCATTAAAGACCTTCGACCAAACTGACTGCGGATTAAAGCATACAATATGAAATGCTTTGAGCTTTATCATCAGTAGGCGTGGTAGTGAACTAAAATGCTAAAAAGTTGACTTTTTTACTGAACACCAAAAATCCTCATTCCCTTTAACATAAAATAAAGCTAGCCTTTCCAAGATGTTTTCCTTTCTTTCTTCAGTTTGCTTCATTTTTTGATCAACTTCACATACCATAGAGCAGCGGTCCACAACCTTTTTTGCGCCACGGACCGGTTTAATATCAGACGATATTTTCACGGACCGGCCTTTAAGGTGTGTAGGATAAATACAACAAAATAAAACAATAGGACCGGCATAAAAACTGGGGTATTTTTAAAATCTAATAATAAACGTGAATCCAATGTGAAATCGCAGCTTTATTAGCAGCGTCCTCGTAACACCCTCTCTCCCCCCTAACGCTCTCTGGTCTCTACGGTAAGGTTTCAACGTATCACGTGACCGAGACGAGCGTCTCGACATGCGTCAAGAGTGAGTCGTAGAAGGATGGAACGGAGAGAATCCGCTCATTTTTCAGATCCAGATCATAAATAAAACGGAAATAATCTAAGTTATTTATTCTTTCTATGCGGACCGGTACCAAATGACCCACGGACCGGGACCGGTCTGCGGACCGGGGTTGGTGGCGCTGCCATAAAATTTAAATTTTTATCACAATTAAATTTTTATTTAAAAACCAATGCCAGGTTTTTAAAAGGAATCGGGGATAAAGACTGTGCCCTGAGAAGACATAATTTCGGTTGCAAAAGCCTCAGTTCTCAGGGTTTTTTCTTTTTCTTAATTGGCCATACTGATATATTTATCAAATATGTTGTCCACACCTGTATGTAGGATCAGCCTTGAGCTGGAGGTGAGCTCTTTCCCCTGTCAGTAGCTGTACTTAAACTGAAATAAACCCAAGTTCACTAAACTTTATCCATCATGAGATAATCCACAAATATTTCCAGAGCATCATGGCGTCCAGCGGGCAAGTGAGTGTTGGCAGGTTGGCATGGAATCAGTGAGTGGTCATTTTAAGAAACTCCAAAATAGATGAAAGTGCTTTTTGAGACTTACTCACCAACATTTATAATAATGTCCCTTGTATCCTGTAAATGCCAAAAACCCATCTCTCTCGCTCTCTCGCTCTTCCTCCATCCTCCCCCCATTCATCTCCCTTGAGTTGTAGCCTTTAAACTTCTCTGAGCTAAATTTAGCCTTGACTGCTGTCAGAAGCCAGCTAGTTAACGGAACACAGGAAAAACAAGATAAGAAAACATTTATTAAGACACAGTTCTAAGGCGCATTTTCTGCCTTTTTTATGCATATACACTAGATAATGTGTGTTAAAAGCGTACATAAAAAAAATATGTAAGGAAGTGGAAGGATGCACTTTAAATTCAGGTGTCCATAAAGCTGATCGTGCATTTCTGTGTGTGCGTGTGTGTGACCGAGAGAGAGACAGTGTGTATGAGCCTGTGAGATTCATTTGGTGACGTTTAATGGACCATAGCCACTGCCATTAATAATAATAATAAAAAAAAATAGTCCAACACTGTCTTTTGCAGGCACAAGCTCCTGCTCTTGTCTTTCTCCATCTTTGGTATGTAGTGAGATATAGTCCAGGACATCTTGTAAATTTTCCAGCCTTGTCTGCAAGCACCGACAAAGCTCCAGCACCAGAGTGAAAGCATGGCTTACTATAGCTAAAGATAGATAGAATAGCTTGTACAGAACTGTGTTTGAGAAACACATTGCTGATCCCAGCATCTTCATTAGTTTATATATTATATTTGTAGTGTGTGTTTGTGTGTATGTGTGTATGTATGTGTGCGTGTGTGCTCCAGATGTGTGTGGGTGTTCCTTCCCTGCTGTCTGTGAGCTCTCCTCACTGTAATTAGCCTGGCTGCTCTTCAATAATGCATGACCTGACGATGAGGTAGCATAGTGTGTGCATATGCTGTGTGCAGTGTTGGCATTTAGCACTTAATCAGTGCCCAGCGCTGCCAGTAGCCACTAATTGAAGGTTACAAGCAAATGGCAGCACTGACGGAGCAGCGGGCCATGCCTCTTCCCTCACCGCCTGCTCTATAATCCTCCTCTGAAATCAATACACACCCAACACTCAACCAACATCTACCAGCATCGGTGCTTTGGAAATCGGAGCTTAACTAGTGCTGTCTAGTGGAGCATAGATCATACACCAGCATTATAAAGATGTTGTGCTTTCGTACTATGCCATTAAACAGTACGCTCTCTCTCTCTCTTTCTCGCTATCTATCTATCTATACTAATGTACAAATATACAGTATATCTATAGAGTAATTCATTCTGGTTGACATTTTTCTCCCTGTCAGCAAGTAATCAAAATGCTTGTATGCTGCATATCCGTCATAGTACAGCACTATATATATATATATGGTAAATGTGCACTTACATAGCGCTTTTATCCAAAGTGTGTCATTCACCCACCAATGGTAGCAGAGCTGCCATGCAAGGCGCTAGCTTGCCATCGGGAGCAACTTGGGGTTCAGTGTCTTGCCCAAGGACACTTCGGCATGTGGAGTCACCCGGGCCGGGAATCGAACCTCCAACCCTACGATTAGTGGACAACCCGCTCTACCACCTGCGCCACAGCCGCCCCTATATATGTATGTGTATATATGTATATGTGTTATATATATTACATTACACACACAGTATCTCACAAAAGTGAGTACTCCCCTCACATTTTTGTAAATATTTGATGTGACATGTGACAACACTGAAGAAATGACACTTTGCTACAATGTAAAGTAGTGAGTGTACAGCTTGTGTAACAGTGTAAATTTACTGTCCCCTCAAAATAACTCAACACACAGACATTAATGTCTAAACCGCTGGCAACAAAAGTGAGTACACCTCTAAGTGAAAATGTCCAAATTGGGCCCAATTAGTCATTTTCCCTCCCTGGTGTCATGTGACTTGTTAGTGTTACAAGGTCTCAGGTGTGAATGGGGAGCAGGTGTGTTAAATTTGGTGTCATCGCTCTCACACTCCCTCATACTGGTCACTGGAAGTTCAACATGGCACCTCATGGCAAAGAACTCTCTGAGGATCTGAAAAAAGAATTGTTGCTCTACATAAAGATGGCCTAGGCTATAAGAAGATTGCCAAGACCCTGACACTGAGCTGCAACACGGTGACCAAGACCATACAGCGGTTTAACAGGACAGGTTCCACTCAGAACAGGCCTCGCCATGGTCCACCAAAGAAGTTGAGCGCACGTGCTCAGCGTCATATCCAGAGGCTGTCTTTGGGAAATAGACATACGAGTGCTGCCAGCATTGCTGCAGAGGTTGAAGGGGTGGGGGGTCAGCCTGTCAGTGCTCAGACCATACACTGCACACTGCATCAAATTGGTCTGCATGGCTGTCGTCCCAGAAGGAAGCCTCTTCTAAAGATGATGCAGAAGAAAGCCCGCAAACAGTTTGCTGAAGACAAGCAGACTAAGGACAGGGATTATGAACCATCTCCTGTGGTCTGATGAGACCAAGATAAACTTATTTGGTTCAGATGGTGTCAAGTGTGTGTGGCTGCAACCAGGTGAGGAGTACAGTGTTGGGAGTGTCATGGTCTGGGGTTGCATGAGTGCTGCCAGCACTGGAGAGCTACAGTTCATTGAGGGAACCAGGAATGCCAACATGTACTGTGATATACTGAAGCAGAGCATGATCCCCTCCCTTCAGCGACTGGGCTGCAGGGCAGTATTCCAGCATGATTACGACCACTGCCTTGCTAAAGAAGCTGAAGGTGATGGACTGAACAAGCATGTCTCCAGACCTAAACCCTATTGAGCATCTGTGAGGCATCCTCAAACGGAAGGTGGAGGAGCACAAGGTCTCTAACATCCACCAGCTCTGTGATGGAGGAGTGGAAGCGAACCCCAGACGGATATGCAGCATACAAGCATTTTTATTACTTGCTGACCGGGAGAAAAATGTCAACCAGAATGAATTACTCTATCATTCGCTTATCAGACATAAAGAGCTCATTTTCAAATAGACAGGTTCACAGAGCTGCTGCTGAAATCCTTACAGACGCCACAATTACTGATTTGATCATATCAGCAAATTACTTCGAGCATTTTTTTTTTTTTTTGCATTGTGGCTCTGATTTGAGATTATCAGAAACAACACATTAATATAGATAAATAGGTTCGTGGTTAAGACTTGGACTTCTGATCGGAAGGTCATGAGTTCAAATCCCAACACCACCAACCTGCCACTTGAGCAAGGCGGAACTTCTATTTCAGCGTGTTCGCACTTCTATTACTCAATACCAGTAGCACTTAGTGACTCTGACTTCTTTAGGGGGGAACAAACTTCAGTGTCAAAGAGACCAAAACCATGCACCTTTGTAAGGGTTTTTTTGGTTTCCTTAAGGAGCTCTACTTGTAACTTTCTGTGAGAGGGAAATGTTCTGGTGTGAAGTTCAGCAATTCAACCCTTTAGGGGTGTCGAATGAACATTTTTCTCCTAAAAGTGTAGAACATGGACATTTTAAAATCTCACAGCACGTAGCCTAGAATAAATTGCTCACTGATGGTCATTGTGAGTCGATAAAATGGTTAAACTGTATCTTGTAGCTGTGTCATTTGTAATAGGTGGTCACATTTACGCTCGAGCCAGTGTACAGCAAAGGAAAGTACAAGAGAGACCGAGACAGAGATGGGTGACCTTCAAGGAGTTCATCGCATTTTATTCTATCTTCCTCAGAAATTAAAATTTTAAGTACATTGTTTTGTGTTCTATATCCGTTCTGGAATCATGCTGTAATTCGAATTCTAGGTCAGGGGTAGTTAATACAAAGTAAATAAAACCAGTCCTGAAGCAAAAGGAGATCTACTGGAATGTGCTGAACTAGATCAGGCTGCCACTCATACGGTACACACTATGAATATTCTCGTCATCTGGGGAAAAGTGCAGCTTGTGTGTACTTTTAAACAATTTTCTATGTTCCACAGACTCTTACCCTTAAGAAATTCTGCTCTTTCTGTAAAGCTCTGCTGATCATTGCAGTTTAATGGGAAATGCCAGTGTTAATAGGATCATACCATTTTGGTTTCTAGGCCTGTATGATGAACACTGGGGACTGGGCAGAAATTCATGATGGAAAGATGTGTGCGATCTTTCTGAGCATCATGGGAAATGCAGTCTTTCGTCAGGCCTGTCGTGACGAAGCAAGTTCGTACTGTAGAAAGTGCTGTTTGTGCATGTTGCTGTGTTTGTGTGAGCGTGGGTGAGAGAGCAGAGAGAGAGTGTCTGAATTATATGAATGTGGGTGTATCGCCCTTGAGTGCACAGTTCTGTTTATACACACACATTTGCGCGCTCATACACACTTGTGTGTACACTCATCACTGTGACTCACAACACAAAGCCCTCAAGCTCACTTGCTTGAATCAGCAATGAGTTTGACTAGGAAACACTCTGCACATGAACTGTTGTGTGGTGTAGTTCCACTGAGCGAAAAAGCCCTCAAATCAGAAATCGGTATGTACCCTCCGTGAGAGTCGATTTACTTCACTTGACAAGGTAGAGCACATCAGAGCCCTAAAGGAAAGTCTATAACCTTCGGTTTCTCACACGTATATATTAGTGAGGCGACCTCCCTGCTCTACTCTACCCCAGACCTTGCTTTCAATTATTTACTCCATAAAAAGCTGCATCTGCATGCAGATGAATTATTTAGCCATACAATACATCCCTTTTGAGGGGAAGAAGGGCTGAGAGTCAGAAGAAGGGCTCTTCCATTGGGATCAACCCCATATGCATCCTGAATGAGTCCTGAGATGTTCGTGCTTCACAGCTCCTGCATGCCTACAAGCCTGTGTTTCCCCTTTGTAAGAAGTACAGAATGTTCTGGAATTTCACTCCAGGAACTATGCACACAACTGTTTTGCAATCATAGCTCCTGTGTAGCCATATGTTCCAAATAACGGACATTTAAATTCCTCTAAACGTTAGTTAAAGATGGACTAAATGCTAAGAGTATGTGAGTTTGTAAGCTCCATTGACATGCTCAACAGTCCCTCACTGGCTTTAATAGCTGTTAGATTTCAAATCCTTTAAATTCCCCTTTGGTACAGAACATTTTGAGCTTGCTTCCTTTACACATACTTGGAGGGGAAACATGGTCACATGATCACTGACTATCCACTGGATTTGGAGCTGGTGAGATCAGTGTGTGAATGCAGCAGCAGCAAGCTGTGTGAGATGTAGAGTGCACCCTTGTGCTAGGCCCATTACAGGCCCTAATGAGCAGGACTCTGCTCACCCCCTAAGTGCTTCTCTATTGATTAGAAAGACGGAGAGTGAGAAGGGACGCTTAACATGAGATGACATAAGTAGACGGCCCCAATGTGTCTGGACTCTTAATGGACTGCTCCTCCATAATCTCCCTCTCATTCGCTCATTCTCTCCTTTGCTTTCCTTCTCTTTAAATGTCTCAGCCTTTCAAAATTTCTCTCTCTCTCTCTCTCATGCGTCTTGTGGTCTCTTTCTCTGTTTTATGCTGGAATATGTGGTGTGCGTTTTGTTAGATTTTCCTCTCTTTTCTCAGTTTATGCAATTGAATCTTTTTTTCATCCTCCAAAGCTGACCTTATTTTCGAACAGTTCCTCGAATGTGACTAATGCAAGACCACGGCATCCAGTGACTTGGATAGACGCTCGGAAATAAGCAGAGGAAGCAAAAAACCTGTTGAATTTCACAAGAGCCACGTGGGAAGTACCATAGTCACTGGGTATGGTAGTCGTAGTAGTTGCTAGTGTTGGATAAAAATGAAAGCATTTTCTTGTATTTGGAGAATGGTACATATAAAACATGCTTATGAAATGATACAGTATCTCACAAAGTGAGTACACCCCTCGTATTTTTGTAAATATTTGATACCTTTTCATGTGACTACATTGTAGCAAAGTGTCATTTCTTCAGTGTTAAGTAGTGAGTGTACAGCTTGTGTAACAGTGTAAATTTACTGTCCGCTCAAAATAACTCAACACACAGACATTAATGTCTAAACCGCTGGCAACAAAAGTGAGTACACCCCTACATGAAAATCTCCAAATTAGGCCCAATTAGCCATTTTCTCTCCACGGTGTCATGTGACTCGTTAGTGTTACAAGGTCTCAGGTGTGAATGGGGAGCAGGTGTGTTAAATTTGGTGTCATCGCTCTCACACTCCCTCATACTGGTCACTGGAAGTTCAACATGGCAAAGAACTCTCTGAGGATCTGAAAAAAAGAATTGTTGCTCTATATAAAGATGGCCTAGGCTATAAGAAGATTGCCAAGACCCTGACACTGAGCTGCAGCACGGTGGCCAAGACCATACAGCGGTTTAACAGGACAGGTTCCACTCAGAACAGGCCTTGCCATGGTAGTTAAGTGCATGTGTTCAGCATCATATCCAAAGGTTGTATTTGGAAAATGGAAGTATGATGCTGCCAGCATTGCTGCAGAGGTTGAAGGGGTGGGGGGTCAGCCTGTCAGTGCTCAGACCATACGCCGCACACTGCATCAAATTGGTCTACATGGCTGTTGTCCACTTCTAAAGGTGATGCAGAAGAAAGCCCGCAAACAGTTTGCTGAAGACAAGCAGACTAAGGATATGGATTAGTGGAACCATGTCCTGTGGTCTGATGAGACCAAGATAAACTTATTTGGTTCAGATGGTGTCAAGCGTGTGTGGCGGCAACCAGGTGAGGAGTACAAAGACAAGTGTGTCTTGTCTACAGTCAAGCATGGTGGTGGGAGTGTCATGGTCTGGGGCTGCATGAGTGCTGCCGGCACTGGAGAGCTACAGTTCATTGAGGGAACCATGAATGCCAACATGTACTGTGACATACTGAAGCAGAGCATGATTCCGGCATGATAATGACCCTAAACACACCTCCAAGATGACCACTGCCTTGCTAAAGAAGCTGAGGGTGAAAGTGATGGACTGGCCAAGCATGTCTCCAGACCTAAACCATATTGAGCATCTGTGGGGCATCCTCAAATGGATGGTGGAGGAGCACAAGGTCTCTAACATCCACCAACTCCGTGATATTGTCATGGAGGAGTGGAAGAGGACTCCAGTGGCAACCTGTGAAGCTCTGGTGAACTCCATGCCCAAGAGGGTTAAGGCAGTGCTGGAAAATAATGGTGGCCAAACAAAATATTGACACTTTGGGCCCAATTTGGACATTTTCACTTAGGGGTGTACTCACTTTTGTTGCCGCGGTTTAGACATTAATGTCTGTGTGTTGAGTTATTTTGAGGAGACGGTAAATGTACACTGTTACACGAGCTGTACACTCACTACTTTACATTGTAGCAAAGTGTCATTTCTTCAGTGTTTTCACATGGAAAGATATCATCAAATATTTACAAAAATGTGAGGGGTGTACTCACTTTTGTGAGATACTGTACATTTCAGTCAGCAGAAACATCTCGTAACATATCTGATGCTGTATTGTTGTATTTTCCTCTTACAACACACTGGTTCATAATATTGCAGATTGTAGCTGTTATGAGTCTAGGTAAGGTCATAAAACACCCTCGAGTGTGTGAGTGTGTGTGAGGCTCTTATCGCCACCCTTGCGAGGGGTTGTTGTGTGCTTTTTCACATCTGAGGCTGAAATTGCCGTGGGGGGTGTCTGAGCTACATGGCGTATGTATAGATCCCTTTGCTAGTGGCTGTGGTTTGGTGCACTTTCTTGTTCACTATGAAGAGCTGAAAAGAGAATGCAGGTTTGAATCAAATGGACCTGAATGCTGGTAATGGTTTGGGGGTGGGGGTGAAGTAGGGGATAGTGAAGAAGAATCAAAAATTTCAATGGGAAGATGTGGATGGCAAGTGCAACTCAAAGAGCCAAGTCCACAGCTGTTCTTCAAAGAGTACCCACTCTTCATCATTTTTTTTTCTTTCCTCATGCAAACACTTAAAATCCATCTCATCTCACATTGGCATGTCTATAAACAGTATTAATGGAGCTGTATCATCTGTTGATGTCATTATTCCAAATGATCAAACCCTCATCATTCCCAGAAGAACAATTACATGTAGACATCAGGGAAAACAAGTGAAGCAGCGCTGATTGGTATCACAGCAACCAAAGATCCTCCTACCGTTCAGCAGCTGAAACAGTCTGTAAACCAGGAACACGCTCTAATCCTGAATTCCATAATCCTATTGCTTGAATGGACGAGTGCAGCTACGGTCCTTAATCTGGACCTACAGTAATTTTCTATAATGGCCTATAATTTATTGATCTAGATTTCCCAGTTTAAACTTAGCAGTCCAAGCTCAGCATGTGTACCGAGTGCAGAGTGGTGCCGCTTCACTGACTCGTAGGCTAGCATGTCCGTTTTAATGGAAAAATGGAGTGTGCCTGTGTGTACAGTAGACCTTTACTAAGTGGCTGAGTACATGTACTTTCTGCTGCTGTACCGGTAATCACAAATGCACATACAGGGGGAAACCACACACGTGTATATAAGCAAGTTGTGTTTGCGGAAATGCAATATCACTCATACATACCCCAAGCACATAATGTACTCCATTTGCTCATAGTTTGTTGAGTTTGTTCATTTTATTTGTCTGTATTTTGATTAGCTTGGTTATTTGTACTTGCATTTCTCAATTCAAACTGTTAATTATGTAATCTAATTTAGCATGTCCTATTTTAACAGCTGTTACCATCAAACTAATGTAGCCAGATTTTATATTTAGAGTATGTGTGAAACAGGCTGCCCCTCCCCAGCTGATGAGGGGTGTGTGTGTGTGTGTGTACATGTTTTAAATTTGTGCCCATTAGTTCTCAATTATTCTTTTTATTTGTCTCTCAAAGTAGATTATTATGAAGATTGTGTGTGTTTCATATTGTTTGCATCTGTTGCAAAAAGCTGTGATCCTTTTGCTTAATTTAATTTCACTAGTTTGTGTCTATCTGGGTGTTCATTCAAAAATTTCTCAATTTTAAAACACCTGTATCTCCAGGAACCACTTTTCCCTGGTCAAGTTCTCAATGATGTTTGATTAAATATATATATATATATATATTTTTATTTTTTTTTAATAAAAAGACCCTATTTCATCCATTTTAACAGCACGCAAGTGTTCATACATATATATATATATATATATATATATATACACACACGTGTACATATATACACACATATACATACATACACATATATACACACACATATATATGTGTGTGTGTGTGTATATATATATGTGTGTATATATGTACACGTGTGTGTGTGTATAATATATATTTATATATGTGTATGTACTGTTTATATGAAACAAGACTTTGCACAACATAGTTTATTCCATAAACCCATTTCCATCACCCTTCTCCACAGCTAGTCTTTCAGACCGACTCACATTGTTACTCCAAATTTTACACTTTAGTAAAACATTTCTTTCCTCTTTTTTTTTTTGGGTGCAATTTTAAAATTTTAAAGAACCCCGCACTACCTCTCCCTATCTCTCTCTTTTTTTTTTCTTTCTTTTTTTTTTCTCTCTCTCTCTCTGTGGGAAGATTTTCATTAATTTTTCCATAGGCTGTGTTGTGCTGCTAGGGAACCATCTGTTGCCACAGAGACACAGCTCATTGGCCACTTGGACAGAAACAGTGTCTTGCCCGGTACATGAATGCCATTTCACAGACACCACCAGTAGCTTTAAACACTTCGGTATCTGACATCCGTAGCTCGTCTAGCACGCCTTGTTTCTGTTCACTACCATAGTTTTGGGGTTCATTTTTACAATTAGGACAACTCAAGCAAATGTATAGTGTACAAAGCAGGTCTGGTAGCATAGTTAAAATGCCGTGATGATGTTGTTGCAGTCTATGGAGTGACTCCCTGGCCTCTGAATAGAAAACTTCTCTGGATCTTTCTTAGCTCAACTTCTCTTATTATTTTCACATTATATTTAATCCTTCATGTATCTTGAAATGCATCAGAAGCTGAATATTTCCACAGCTTATGGTGTTCTACAGGCTTCCACACTAAAGTGAATTTACAGCTTCCAATGCAACTCTGCTGGGGTTGTCCTGCATTAAGCCTTCATCACACAGTCCTCACCCTATGCTCACCCACCTCCAGTGTACTTTACACACTCGTACACTCCACTCCTCACTCCTAGTGCACATTTGTCTTTAGGAGACGCCGATCAGATTATTACAGTGCCTCAATATAAACACAGAATTGTTACTCCTCATACTACCAATTACTGTGCTTGAGTTAAATCTAACTTACTACATACTGGCAACCCCGGCAATCCCTTGCTTGCTTCCCTCTCTACTTTCGTCCTTTCATTCCCTCCCTTCCTTTTCTTCTCTCTTCCTTCGAGTGAGCTACATGTATACTGTATTTCCTGATATAAATACTAGGCTTGGAAGGGAGGGAAGAAAGGAAGGGAATGGAAAGGGGGAATAGAAGGTATGCTTCTTTTCCCTTCCCTTCCTTCTCATGCAGAAAATTTAACTTCAAGTACATTTTTTATATTTTGTTTGCTTTTTTTTTCTCCCTCAGTTAAACATTTGGCCTTTTCTTTTTGTGATTTCATCGTGTTTTTAAAAGCCTACCATATGTTTGGCTCTTTTTTTTTTCTTCTTCTTTCTCAAAATGAAACGTCTTTCTTTTGAAGTATACTACCAGCGTAAAGCGTTTGTGTTCATGCTGCTCTTGAATACGACACACGGGTGAGGCAGGTAGTTTTGCTACCTCACAGGTCCAACTTACACAGTTCCATATGTCTGTACAAGTTTTCGCCGGGTTCATTAGTTTCCGCCCAAAACCGAAGAAAAGAAGTTGAACTGGTTATATTAAATTGGCTCTAGGTGAGAACTAAATTTGCTTGTATTTTTCTCATTTGTAAGTCGCTTTGGATAAAAGCGTCTGCTAAGTGAATAAATGTAATGTAATGAATGGGTGTGTGCATGGTGCAGTCCCACCCAGGGTGTATTGCCAGTCTAGGATCCAGTGTAACCCTGAGCAGAATAAAGCAGTTACTAAAGACGAATGAATAAATGAAGTTTAATAGCATGGTTACTGATATCAAATGCATTGCAACATTTAAACGGAACACCATGCAGAATATATTAATGACGTAATATTAAAACCACACAGTGTCCCATGGCAACAGTTCAAGAGTAGCCAGTTGTAGCCAGCAAGTATATATATATATATATATATATATATAATTTCAATTTTATTTGTATAGCACTTTTTACAATAGACATTGTCTCAAAGCAGCTTTACAGAAATATTAACATGGTGTACCGATATTAAAGGTGTGAATTTATCCCAACTGAGCAAGCCACTGAATGGCGACTGTGGCAAGGAAAAACTCCCTAAGATGTTTTAAGAGGAAGAAACCTTGAGAGGAACCCGACTCAGAAGGGAACCCATCCTCATCTGAGTAACAACAGATAGTGTGAAAAAGTTCATTATGGATTTATAAGAAGTCTGTAAGGTCTTAGGAGCAGCCGTAGTCCCAGCAGTCTGGAATTAGAGAAGATCTGAGCTCCATCCAGAGGCAGAAAGGATCTGGATCTCCAGTATCTCCATAAATTCGTGTGTGGCTCGGCAAAAGGAGAGAGGGAGAGAAAAAAGATTATTATGACTGAAGTAGTAAAATAGAATCTAGTCAGGGTAAGCTTGAGTAAACAAATAGGTTTTAAGCCTAGACTTAAACACCGAGACTGTGTCTGAGTCCCGAACACTAATAGGAAGACTGTTCCATAACAGTGGGGCTCTATAAGCGAAGCCTCTTCCCCCTGCTGTAGCCTTCAGTATTCGAGATACCGTCAAATAGCCTGCATGTTTTGATCTAAGTATGTATGGCGGATCATATAAAACAAAAGGTCGCTTAGATATTGTGGCGCGAGACCGTTTAGTGCTTTATAGGTTAATAAAAGTACTTTATAGTCAATGCAAGATTTTACAGGGAGCCAATGCAGTGTGGATAAGATCGGGGTGATGTGGTCGTATCTTCTAGTTCTAGTTAGGACTCTAGCAGCTGCATTCTGGACTAAATGGAGTTTATTTAAATTCCTACTGGAACATCAGACAGTAAGGCATTACAGTAATCTACAGTAGTGTGAAAAAGTGTTTGCCCCCTTCCTCATTTCCTGTTCCTTTGCATGTTTGTCACACTTAAGTGTTTCGGAACATCAAACCAATTTAAACAATAGTCAAGGACAACACAAGTAAACACAAAATGCAATTTGTAAATGAAGGTGTTTATTATTAAAGGTGAAAAAAAATCCAAACCATCATGGCCCTGTGTGAAAAAAGTGATTGCCCCCCTTGTTAAAACATACTAACTGTTACTGTGGTTGTCCACACCTGAGTTCAATTTCTCTAGCCACACCCAGGCCTGATTATTGCCACACCTGTTCACAATCAAGGCATCACTTAAATAGGAGCTGCTTGACACAGTAAGGTCCACCAGAAGATCCTTAAAAGCTACACATCATGCCGAGACCCAAAGAAATTCAGGAACAATTGAGAAAGAAAGTAATTGAGATCTATCAATCTGGAAAGGGTTATAAAGCCATTTCCAAAGCTTTGGGAATCCAGCGAACCACAGTGAGAGCCATTATCCACAAATGGCGAAGACATGGAACAGTGGTGAACCTTCCCAGGAGTGACCGGCCCAAAATTACCCCAAGAGCGCGGCGACGACTCATCCAAGAGGTCACAAAGGACCCCACAAGAACGTCCAAAGAACTGCAGGCCTCACTTGCCTCAGTTAAGGTCAGCGTTCATGCCTCCACCATCAGGAAAAGACTGGGCGGCAAAAATGGCCTGCATGGCAGAGTTCCAAGGAGAAAACCACTGCTGAGCAAAAAGAACATCAAAGCTCGTCTCAATTTCTCCACAACACATCTTGATGATCCCCAAGACTTTTGGGGACAACATTCTGTGGACCGATGTTACAAAAGTGGAACTCTTTGGAAGTTTGTGTGTCCAAGTATATCTGGCGTAGAAGGAACACTGCATTTCATAAAAAGAACATTATACCAACAGTAAAATATGGTGGTGGTAGTGTGATGGTCTGGGGCTGTTTTGCTGCTTCAGGACCTGGAAGACTTGCCGTGATAAAAGGAACTATGAATTCTGCTGTCTACCAAGAGATCCTGAAGGAGAATGTCCGACCATCTGTTCGTTACTCAAGCTGAAACGAACTTGGGTTCTGCAGCAGGACAATGATCCTAAACACACCAGCAAGTCCACCACCGAATGGCTGAAGAAAAACAAAATGAAGACTTTGGGGTGGCCTAGCCAAAGTCCTGACCTGAATCCTATTGAGAGGTTGTGGTATGACCTTAAAAAGGCCGTTCATGCTCGAAAACCCTCTAATGTAACTGAATTAGGACAATTCTGCAAAGATGAGTGGGCCAAAATTCCTCCAGGACGCGGTAAAAGCCTCATTGCGCTTCTCCGCAAACGCTTGGTTGCAGTTGTTGCTGCTAAGGGTGGCCCAACCAGTTATTAGGTTTAGGGGCAATCACTTTTTCACACAGGGCCATGATGGTTTGGATTTTTTCACCCTTTAATAATAAACACCTTCATTTACAAATTGCATTTTGTGTTTACTTGTGTTGTGCTTGACTATTGTTTAAATTGGTTTGATGTTCCGAAACACTTAAGTGTGACAAACATGCAAAGGAACAGGAAATGAGGAAGGGGGCAAACACTTTTTCACACCACTGTAATCTAGAGGTGACGAATGCATGAACCAGTATTTCTGCATCATGTAGTGACAGTATGTTTCTTATCTTAGAAATATTTCTGAGATGAAAGAACGCCAATCCTAGTAATATTATCTACATGAGCATCAAATGATAGACTGGAGTCAATAATCACTCCGAGGTCTTTAACTGCTGTACATAATGAAACAGAAAGACCATCCAGAGTAACCATGTGATCAGAATGATTACTTCTAGCTACACGTGGTCCTAATAAAAGTATTTCTGTTTTATCAGAATTAAGTAGGAGGAAGTTAGTTAATGTCCTTTACACAATCCTCAACTTTACTAAGCTTCTGTCTGTCCTCTGGCTTCGCTGAAACATACAGCTGTGTATTATCCAAATAACAGTAGTGCTAATTCCATGTTTCCAATAATTTGTCCTAGGGGTAACATATATAAAGTAAAAAGCAGTGGGCCTAAAACAGAACCTTGTGGAACTCCAAAAGTAACCTCAGTACGCATGGAGAAATCACCATTTATATCTACGAACTGATAATGATCGGTCAGATAAGATCTGAGCCAGGAGAGGACTGTTCCCTTAATACCAACAACATTTTCTAATCTATCAAGGAGAATAGTGTGATCTATAGTATCAAAAGCTGCACTAAGCTCGAGTAACACAAGCAGCGAGACACGACCCTGATCAGAGGTCAGTAGAAGGTCATTTACTACTTTAACTAACGCTGTCTCTGTGCTATGATGAGGTCTAAATCCTGACTGATACATTTCATGAATGTTGTTCCTGTCTAAGTACAGGCATAACTGCTTTGCTACAACCTTTTCTAAAATCTTAGAGATGAAGGGGAGATTTGATATTGGTCTATAGCTGGACAACTGAGACGGATCATGGTCAGGTTTTTTAATCAAGGGTTTAATAACTGATAATTTAAGTGATTTAGGTACATAGCCAGTGCTTAGGGAAGAATGGATTATATTTAAAAGTGGTTCAATTACTCCTGGACAAATCTGTTTAAACAAATGTAGGTAAGGGATCTAGTATGGAAGTTGATGAATTGGCTGAAGAGATTAATTTAACTAGTTCGGTCTCTCTAAGCGGAGCAACACACTCTAAACATTGATCCGATATTGCTACATTATCATGTAATGGGTTTGTTACAGTACTGTCCGGTTTTAATTTAATGGCCTGTATTTCATGTCTAATATTTTCAACCTTATCAATGAAAAATTTCATGAAATCTTCACTGCTATGTAATGATTGAGTGTTTCTCTCTGTACGGGTTTTATTCCTAGTTCATTTCGCTACCGTGTTGAAAAGGAATCTAGAATTGTTTTTATCTCCTATTAAGGTGGAGAAATAGATTTTTCTAGCATCACCAAGAGATTTCCAATATTTCAGTAGACTCTCCCTTTATGCTGTTTGAAATATCACCAGTTTTGTTTGACGCCGTTTACGTTATAGTTGTCGTGATGTCTGTTTTAAGGTTCGTGTTTGATCGTTATATCAGGGTGCTAATTTTTTCTCTCTAATTATTTTTCTTTTAAGTGGAGCGATTTTATCTAGCGTGTAGCGGAGTGTTGACTCCAAGCTTTCAGTCGCCTGATCGAGTTTTACTGGATCTGACGGTGATCCCAATCTAATAGATGTTTCTGGTAGGTTATTTATGAAGCTCGGTGCAGTAGCTGATGTGTAGGTACGTTTTACGCGGTGGCGAGGTGGAAATATTATGATCAGTATGTATTATGAATGAGAGAAGATAATGATCTGAGACAACTTCAGACTGCGGAAAAATTACAATATTTTCTATACTTAGTCCGTATGTTAGTATGAGGTCAAATGTGTGACCACCATTATGAGTAGGCCCGATTACGTTCTGATTAATCCCTACTGAATCTAAGATGGACACAACCGCTGTTCTCAGAGGGTCCTCCAGGTTATCAATATGAATAATAAAAACTCAGACGATTAATGCTTTATCTACAGACACAACCAGGTTTGAGAGAAAGTCTGCAAATTCACTAAGAAATTCAGTATATGGCCCTGGGGGTCTGTAAATAATAATTAGAGGAATTGACTTATTTTTTGTGACTACATAACTTATCCTTTTTTAAATATATAAATAAATAAATAAATAAAAATGTGTATTATAACAATATATGTACTGACCGACACACAATTTATTGTTAATGTTCTGTTTGGCTGAGTGAGTGTGCTCTATGGCCAGGACAGTGAATAGATAAATATTCATCTGGCCCATTATCATTCAAATAAAAGTTTGCTTTGGTAGTGAACGTCAGCTTCCATGTGTCAGGTTCATCAAGTTTAACCCCGTGCACCTATTATGGTTTTTCAAATATTACCTTTCACATAGTTTGTTAAAGAGCTGATTGTGAATGTAAAAAGTCTGCAAAGTTTCAAAAATCTAAGATTTTCTATTGACTCCCAAAAGAAGGAAGTGATTCTGAACAGCTGAAACGAGTCGTTAGTAATTCCAGACTTACTTCCTGTACTAACCTACTTAGGTTTGTAATAAAAATCCCCGCTGCTGGTCTATAGTAGTGGGCATTTCCTTTTTGAAACACGCTGACAGGGGTAGACCAATCATAACAGACTGGGACATCTGACCAATCAGGGCAGAGTATGCTCTCTGAAAGGAGGAGTTTAGAATGAACCCTTTAGAACGGATCATTTAACGAGTCGTTTTTGACGCTGGGGGGGAAAAAGGTAATGCTGCAGTTTAAATTATGAGCACAATAAAGTGTTTTTGACCCTGGGTGCATGTAAATCTATTGTACGAGTCCTCTAAAACAAAATTAGGCACACTTCAATACCATAATAGGTGCGCTTTAATGTATAAAATCCTGAGTTTAAAAACTGTTTTTTTTTTTTAGGTTTTAGGTAAATATTGGCGATACTAATGTAGGCAGCAAAATAATCATACATTCATAGTTAAAGAGATGCAGGATGGCCTTGATCCCATCAGAGAAGCAAGCACAGCACTGCATACAGAAATAAATGGCAGGCCTCAGCATGCACCACAGAACCCATATACCACAGTGGAGAGTTGCTGATAGACCGATACATCTGTTCTCCAAGCTACACCCTGTCTGTTCAATTCATCATCCAGGAAAAAACCCAAAGCTTTTTTTTTTTTTCTTTTTCTGTTCCCTGTTTGTTTGTCGTGAAAAGACGACAATCATGAAGTAAGGGCACTTTTTTCCGTTTTCTTCTTTCTGAGGAAGCGTCTTGTTTGGTTAACATTTGTTCAATATTTTAGATCTTAGCGACTGTTAGTGACCTTAATATGTGCTTTTTTTTTTTTATTTACGTCGAGTCCATTTTAAATGGGTTGAAAGGCTATGCCTTCAGGACCATGAAGGCAAGTGTAAGGTAAAAATATTGTACAAAATGTACAGCACGCTACAGTAAATACCGCATTAGTAGGAGTAGAGGTCTCAATATCAACATTACACCATGTATCACAAGAATATTATGTTGGTTGCTCAGGGTGGGCGTGGTCACCTGATGATAGGCAATTGGGAGGAGGTGATTGAGAGGGCACAGACGCCCGGTGTACTCTCTAGGTTTCAGGGCCTGCCATTAGACCACAACTGGAGTGCTCAGCGGTCTAGCAGAATAACAGCTAAATATTTCATCAAATCAATAATTCAGCATCTGCCATGGGAGGCAGAGAGAAAACGAGAAGAAAAGATGATGATGATGATGATGATGATTAGAGTGAAAGAATGAGAGAGGGAGATGTGCCGAGATGGAAAGACCAAGAGAGCTGAGGAAATCGAGAGCGTGAGAGTGGGGGAGATGAGGAGAGAATGTGATGGAGAAGGAAAAGAGAGGAGAAATGAAGAGAGAATGTAATGAGAGAAGTGGAAGAGAGAGCATCAAACCCACAATTGCATTTCCCAGGAAAGTCACGGTAACCATAGGAACTGGAGCCGACTGTCACATGATGCGGAGGAGTGGTGAGCGAGCGGGGGAGGGAGGCTAGTTGTGTGTGAGCGAGTGACAAAGCGAAAGGGAGCAAAAGAGAGATGATCATCAAGAAAGGCAAAGACAAGACCGGGTTGCTTTAATCCCGTTTCGCTTGAAAGGATACATGAAGCCTTTCTATCAAATGTCACATCTAGTGTTCCAGTGTTTGACATGAAGAAAGCAATGCGAGGAAAGCGAGAGAAACAAGGACCCAACTGAACATGAGCAAAGTGAGATGCTTTAATGAGATTTTGTGGAAACAGAAGTCTGGCCTTTTCCTCTGAACATGTGCAGTATTGACCGTGTACACTGGCCAAGACAAACCCATCTCTTGTTTCAAGAAATATTAATAATAGCCACAGTGTACAACAATGTACCCTATTCTATTCAGATCATTCAATCGATCTCCTGTCAGCCTTTTGGATATGATATGATTTTTTTCATTATTTTTTTCTCCCCTCCCCCTTATAAAAGTCCACTGAGTACTCTCATTTTGCATAATTTTTTTATTTGAAGATTTTTATAATGCAGTTTTTGTTTCTGTAACTTTTTTTGCTTCTGACTTTTGATATATCTTTTATGGGTGTTGGGTCAGAGAAGAAGGTGTTCACCTTAAATCTCAATTAGTCAACAGATTTTGAAATGGGAGATGCTCTGACAGTTAGCCACACCCACCCAAGTTAACGGCGGAGCTGCCTCTGACATGGAGGAACAAACGGAGCTAAGACCTACCCACTCTTTAAAAAAATCTAATTAAAATAGTGCCAAAAGTTAAGATTACAGAAGTAAAAGAACGATTCCAGAAGGTAAAAAATGCATCAGAAATATATACAAATAAAAAATGAGTGTGAATCAAAAGTAATCTTTTTGAAAATTTGATTTTGATTTGATCTTTGGGGCACAGTGGCATAGTGGTGAGAACATTTGCCTGACACCTGGGGCGGCTGTGGCGCAGTTGGTAGAGTGGGTTGTCCACTAATCGTAGGGTTGGCGGTTCGATTCCCGGCCCGGGTGACTCCACATGCCGAAGTGTCCTTGGGCAAGACACTGAACCCCAAGTTGCTCCCGATGGCAAGCTAGCACCTTGCATGGCAACTCTGCTACCATTGGTGTGTGTGTGTAAAGCGCTTTGGATAAAAGCGCTATATAAGTGCCCATTTACTTACTGGGGGTTTAACTCCCGCAACCACCCTACAGTATGTATGCGGAGTTTGCATGTTTTCCGGGGTTTCCTACATGTACTCCAGTTTCCTCCCACAGTCCAAAGACGTGCGTTGTAGGCTGATTGGCATCTCTGAATTGTGTGAATGTGTGAGAGTGTATGTGCTTGTGCCCTGCATCCAGGGTGTCCCCTTCCCCCACCCGCCCGCGCACTTTAAAAACCGCTTCAATTCTTTGTGGTACAGATTCCAATGGGTGTTGGAAGCGTTCCTATGAAATTGTGGACCATGTTGACATGATTGCATCACTTTATTACTGCAGATTTGTCAGCTGCACATTCATGCCGCAAATCTCCCATTCTTCCACACCCCGAAGGTAATCTGGTGACTGAGGAGACCGCTGAAGTACACTGAACTCTTTGTCCTGTTGTTGGGTCCAGTTGGAGAACTTGTGCTTTGTGACATGGTGCATTATCATGCTGGATGTAGCCATTATAAGATGGGTAAATTGTTGCCATAAAGTGATGCATGTGGTCAGCAACAATACTCAGACAGGCTGTGGAATTCAATCAGTACTGGATTTTATATTAAGAGGCCAAATGTGTCCCAAGAAAACATTCCCCATACCATTTACACCACCAGACTGAACAGTTGAATCCAGGCATGTTGAGTCCATGGATGTTGACCGCAGTGGAACCTGGTGTGGTCTTCTGCTGTTGTAGCTCATCCGCCTCAAGGTTCATTTTGCTCTGTAATCTGAGATGTTCTGCTCATCACAGTTGTAGAGTTATTTGTTACCATAGCCTTCCTGTCACGTTGAACCCGTTCTGCTGTTCTCCTCAGCAGTTTCTGAAATATTCAAACCGACCATGGCATGGTTGGTTGTGCCAAATGGGCCTAAGTCACTGACCTCACGTTTTTTGCCGTTCTGATATTTGGTGTGGTGGTCTGACGCTCTTGTCCTGTATCTGTATGATTTTAAGCATTGTGCTGCTGCTTCACGATTGGCTGATTTTGATCAATTCATGAACCTGCAGATTTACAGGTTTTCCTAATAAAGTGGTCAGTGTCATTTGGATGCCTGTAAACAGTGGAAGTTGTGGCCACCCTGTCGAAGTTATATTGAGGTCATTACACAGAAACTGATGTATCCTAAATTTGTTGTAATTGATTTTTAATTTTTACTGTATTATAGGTACCCATTAAAGCATTAAGGGCTCGCCCACTTCCTTAATCCTAATATGACCCCTGCCTATATGAATGCACTACTGTAGTAATAAATAAATAAAAACTGTCCAAAAACTATGATCATTTTGTGTCTATCCACACTGACATTGGTGGTGTTCAAAAAAATTCTACATGATCATTATCTTGATCCAGCTGATGTTTAAAAAAAAAAATGTGTTTAAAAATAAATCAGTTGTGAAATCAGTCTATTTCAAATAGGAACATCATAATACCAAGTCTGAACTGGAACTAACCTCCATCTTGGGTAAACACATCACAAGTGATCTGATCAGACCACTTGCAGAGGTGGTCTGGGACACATGTGGCCACATTACATTTGTAGTGTGAATGTCGATGTGTCCTGATGCGTCCCTGACAACATCAAAAGGCCGCTTAGTCCCATATCTTTCCAGATTCATGGTTTCAATCAAGCTAGTTTTAATCAATTGTTTAGCCACTTGTTTTTTTTTTTTTTTTTTCGATATGCATGTATTTTACATGCTGGTCATATGAAGTTCTTACATGTACACTTTTTCTTACTGTTCTTGGGGCCATACATGTCCTTGTGCAGGTTGTCATTATGGAAATGATAAGGAATTCAAAATGTGCATTAATATACGTGTTGCAGCTGAAACTACTGTCTGAGCGGTGCTGAAATTCATTACCTCTGATCAGATTTGAATATTCAGCAGTGCTGTGTTGTGTACTTTACAGTATGTTTGAGTTTATAGTTCTGTGCATTGATATTTTTATTTTTTCTGTAAGCAGTCACTTGCTAAACTTTACTTCATGTTGGATGAACTTGCATGAAAAGTACATGAAATGTGATTGGATAAGCAAATTCTGCAGACAATGCCACACATCTAGATGACCGCACGGATCTTGCTTTTGTTATTTGATCTGAATGCCCAACACGTTAATTAGAATAATTTGACGCTAAATATATCACCACGTTTCAAGTTTTCATTTGGAATTGCTTATTATTTTGGGGGCTGGATTTGAAGTGACCTGGAGCTGCTATGGGAAGATCTGGCAAACCTGCTTCTGATGAAATGTGGTCAGTGGAGATGCTTCCGATACAAGAATATATGCCTCGACTGTCCGCTTATGATTAACCAATACAAAATGTCAATACCCGGCCTGAACGAGATATTGGTTTACACTGCAAATCACAACACACCATGACATATGTGATGCACTTCCCCCATATGTGTATTGTCCAATAGCTGATACCAGCCAATGGTCCCAGCCAATCATTTTTATCCTGAATTCCAGTTCCTTTATAACCACATAAGAACTTGTTTATGTAGGGAATGGGCATGCAGCCTTATTCATTGTCAAAGTGCTTTACCTGTATCAGCACCCTTAATTAGCTTGTACCTCACGTGGGATTAGATCTGCGAATCCTCTGTAAAGTTATTTAGAGACCAGCGTCAACTGTGACAGAATCGACTTGGTGATGAGGATTAGTGGTGTAACACTGAATAGATTCTCTAATCCTTGCCTAAGGAGTTTGAACTCACACTTTTGGTGCAATGGTTGCGTTGGACTCATGCATCTTTGAGTTAAACTTGTTTTTTTAAAGGTTCTTTGCTCATAAGACTTACTCTGCGCCTGAGCTGTTGGGGCCATATTGTTATTCCCTGTTGGATCACAGACACTGTGGATTGGATCCATGCATTGTGATCCAATATGAAAACTTGGATGTACTCTAATTCTGACATACCGCAGAACAAATCAGTTAACTGTTGTGTATTTCATGTGTCCTGTTTGTTTATGTATCTTTAAACAGACAATTCTGTAATGGCCAGGATGCAGTTTGATGAAGTGTTGGAGAGTCCACTAACTTTCCGTGCTGGATCAGAACTGATGCGTATGAGTATAGAAGGATAATGATGGCTATGATGAATGAACTAAAATCTCTGCTGGCCTGTAAGTGCAGTAAGCATCAGATTAGTTTCCACTGGAGACTTTTACTTCCAGGAAACTGAGGGTAATATCAGCTCCATATTGCAGCAGTAAAAGTAGTCACTGATTTCATGACTTTATTGAGTTCTCCAGCATATGACCGTATATAAATAGGAAATGTCGCAAAGATCATAGGAAAGGTTGTTGTGAAATAATTTTACAAGCAATCATTGCCCATATTGTGACAAATTTGCAGTGTGCTAAAGGTTGAGGTAAACAGGGTGGATTAGTGTAATGCTGCTTCTCTCATGGATGCAAATTTCTAAAACCCTGAAACCTCTTCTGCCGCAAGTAATATGAATGCTTATGAAGGACAGGCCCCATTCTCTCTGGCCTGCGCTTGGCCCTTGAAGAGCTGTTACATGTTTTATTAGAGCCTGATCACAAATTCAATAGGCAATCACATGCCTGATTCTCCTGTTCCTTTAATGGCACGCTGAAGAAGGAGGTGTGACTAGCAAAAGGACTGGCCTAGCTACAAGCCGGGACACCCCTTTTTCAAGCGTACAACTTTGTGCGCTGTCCCTGATCAAATTGTTTAAAAAAAAAAAAAACTATCAAAAAAGAAAGGCTATGGGTATGTATGCATAGAATGAATTGTAATTATTTATACATTATTTGTGTTTAACAAAAAAAAATGTAACATGAAGATTGATTTGAATTGGCTTGTAAGCAGAACTGACTGAGTAGAGTAGGTGATTTCTAGTGGTATTGTGACCCATACGCTGGAGAAAAAGAGGTATTTTCCACAGGTTTTCATATGTTTGAAGTTGTATTAAGATCAGCCTTTAGTGGAACAGAAAAATAGTTACATGGTCTACAGTGGTCAACAGGATAAATAACCTTTAATTATTCCCGGTTGTTGCCCATTATTTCACAGTGCCAACACTGTAAAATTTTAATCACTCAGCCACAGCCTCCACATTTACTATTTATAGATGTTAAAAACACCTTTATAACACCTTTATTTTTTGTTAAATTATGTTTGCTGACCCTATGAGTGTATTACAGTAATTACCGCTCTACCGTGGCAGCTGTTTCTGTTAGTCTATAGGACATGCTGGTAGGGTGTGTGTGTGTGTGTGTGTGTGTGTGTGATAGAGAGAGTAAGTGAGACACAGAGAGAGAGAGAGATACATAGGAGTTCTAGAAGGTTCAATCCTGCTGAGTTCAGAGGACCTCCTCCCAAAGGTCAATCTCACCAGGGGAGGAGGAAAGGGAGCCTCGCCCAGCCAATCACGTAGGCTCCTGCTGACCATACCACCGCCTGTGGCATTGCTGTGGAGATGGTTGCTCTATCAGAAGCTTCTGACGAGTCATATGATGGACTCCATTTTGGTCACTATGAGAGATTAGAACATTGAAATTGGTATAGTGGAAGGATTTATTGATTGCTTCAACATTACTGGTAATGTATTCAGTGAGAACTGTATGATTCCCATCCCTCTGTCCTCCAGTCCTCTCTTTAGTGTTTGGACAGTCCAGTTTTTTCTCACAAGGAACAATGGAGAAATCAGAGACTCCCGACTCCCCATCCTCTCTCTTTTCTTGCCTTTCAGTGTGAGGCACTCACCCCCCAATCCCTCTTCTACTCGCTCTTTTCTTCTGTGTTTCTCACACTCTCTGCATTGGTCTCTGAATTGATCGTTTGATTCGAGGAGGGAGGCTCAACCCCTTAAGGGCTGTTCTCATCTTTGTACCACAGAGAAGCTAAAAGCTAAATGCTTCTTTTATGGGTTAGGGTTGTTCTAGACAAGAATAGCAGAAACTAACGGAAGTGTCGCGGTAAAGCTGCAGGGTGTTGTTGAGCTCGCGCGACCCAGGAAATGTCAGCGTCAGTTATCGGTAGCAGGAAGTGAGGCAAAAGGTGAGTATGGATAATATGCTGCTTTTATTCACCTTAAGTAGCTCACATGTACACATAAGGTTATCAGTGATTATATGGGTCAGCAGATGAAGGTGAGTTGAGAACCCGTGTTGACTTTACTCCTCCAATTGTCTACGCCCCCTGACCTACCTGCTGCTGGTAACTAGGCACTTTGAGACATCCAACATGAAATCTAGCGAATTATTTGTATGTATGGCTCTGCAGAGCAATAGATTTAATAAAAAGTGAGAGGACCTGGATCCCTCTGTTCATGCTTCCCCTTCTTTGGTCTTGGTTATACATGAATTCAGAGCAAAAATGGACTGGCATGCTCACTAACCGTTTGTCTGTGTCTGATGGACATACTGTGTGTGCATGTGCATGAATGTTTATGCATGTGTATGTGTGTGAGGGTCACAGCACAGTATGGGTTCACAGGAAGCATGTGGGATTAGTGGGCTAGAAAGTGACGGGGATACCACACGCACGCACACACACACACACACACATAAACGTGCACATGCAAAGGGCGGTCTTGGTTTTAATTGCCTTAATTCCTGGTGCTGCCTCATCTTTCTAGTGGGACTCGACACCGTTCCCAGCAGCCGTGCTAAAAGGGCAAATCCATAATGATGTTTGCTAAAATCTGTTCTAAGCTCAGCTCTCCCTGTTCTTCTACTGTAACAGTCTTAATGTGCGAAAAGATCGCACCTGATCCAGCATCAGTGGAACGGCATGTGCTGTACAGTGTTAAAACCCTTGCCCTCTTTACTGTCTGAATTAGAACGATGAAGGATCACATGGTGCCCAGTTCTGAGACTGCTGTTCATCGTTACTCAGTCAGTGCTGCCTGATAAGATCAGTGTTGCATCCAAACAAGAAAGGATACGGGCCTTTGTTTAGAGTAATCATTGTTTCGGGCCGTGTGCTAGACGTGCATTATAGGCCATGCAATGTTTGTTTGTTTGTTTGTTTACAGTAATCAGTTTCTTTTTTGTCTGTGACATTAACAATTCAACCCTCTCCATTTCAAGATATAACGGGGTTATTCATTTGATCTGATCTAGGTTCGCGCATTATAACGATCCCCAGTTTAAATGCGTGTGTTTGTGGTATTCTCTGCAGGCTGATGCGAAGATGGTGTGTGACGTCGTGAGTCGCATGGAGGACACCGAGCCCTACTCTCCTGAGCTCCTGACCGCCATGATGCGCCTGTGGGCCGATTCGGGCATTCAGGAGTGCTTCAGCCGCGCCCGTGAGTACCAGCTCAACGACTCGGCCCAATAGTGAGTATTTTCCCTTATATTCTTCTAATTAATGATTCTTATGCTAATGATACCATACATGATTTCAGATGGAAATGAGCAACACGAAATGTTTTGAATGTTTTATGGGGTTTAGATTTCTCAACATACACGCGTATTTATTTATTTATTTTTTTTAAAAGAATACATTTCTGTATTTATACACCGTTCAGGATGCTTTCCTACTGTGTGCCTGAGTCACTATTGGTTATTAGATCCATCCTCATTGTTAATAGAGTATGGGCTAATTGTGATCTTTGCCTAGCATTTAAACCGCTCCATTGAGAGAGATCTGTGTGATAATGTCAAAACAACAGATACAATTACAGCCTGTGCTGAAGAAACATGATTTAGTGTGCATGGAGGGCAGCGTGCCTGAATGGAATAGTGTTGAAAGATGTGAATCAGCAGTAATTTTTGTTCAGGCGCTGTGGTTTGCTTTAATGGCCTGGGAAGCTAGTGCTTATGGAAAGCACTATTTAGAAGAAGACAAATTACTCCTTCATAAAGATGCTGGTGAAGAGTTTGTCAATAAGCAGGAAATGGGCGGATGACCAAGCTCCATGCTCAAAAAAAAAAAAAGGACATTAGTTTTTCAGCTCTCAGAACATGCTGTCAGCACCTCTCGTTTTTCTGAATCGAAACTCTTTTTTTTTTCCCGTTCTTGATTTGTGATTTGGAGCGAGATTGTCATAACATTTAGGAAAGAGCGTATTTAATGTACGATTGTTCTCTCTTACTCTACAGTTACTTCTGAGTCACCTAAATATACACTGTAGCGCTCACACTGCAGGTATACCCCTGAAATTATCCTAATTGGAGATCAGTGTTCACTTTGTTAGCTTGCCGAAAACGACACAGTATTAGAAACTTTTTTTTTTTTTTTTAATTGTGTGCAAAACAGCAGCTCATGTGTCCCTGACAGAACTGTAGTGCTGCAGTTTCAATTAGCAGCAATAACATGGAGATAATGGTGATGTGTAAATTACAAGCCCTAACATCATCCAATTCTGGAAGTTTTCTTGCACATTTACATGTTGAAGGTGAATTCTTCTGATGTTTTTTTTTTTTTTCTTCAGGTTTTTGTGCACGTTAGACATGGCCATGCTGCCATAGAGCAAGAGAGGCAGAACATCACATTCTGGCAGTATATAATGACTGCAGCCAGGTTTCTGATTGGTCAAGTGACCTGACACTTACTTGTTTCCTGTTTGCTTTTTGCTTTTTTTTTGATAAGGGTGAAAATAGAACAGGGTGAAATCAATGATGAGAACATAATAGGGCAGTGCATCTTTTTAATGCAGCCCATTTTAGAGGTAACAGCTACCCCATATATTGATCGCCTTCCATTATAGTTGGAATTCTTTTCATTCTGGTCGCTGAACAGGAATGCGTTCTTGGAGGTAGCGGAGCGTTAGTGCTGTTGTAAGTGAGAGAGAACACATTAGAATAATCAGCTTTCGAGTTAACACTGTCGAGATTCACCTTGATCATGCTCAGTTCTCTTGAGAACCGCAGGATCCTTAAGAAAAAATGTAACACAAACAAACTAGTCTACTCCTATTTTTTTTTTCTTCTTAATCAGGTAGAGGAGTGATCAATAATCATGTCTCACTTAAAACATCTCCTGTGGGTCAATTCTATGACACGGATGCTCCTTTATTCAAATTCTAAAAAGCGTTAGGTCAGGTTAAGATGTATCTGAATCATTCAATTTACATACGTTTACATGGACAACAATCATCCCATATTAACCCGATTAAGACAATACTCTGATTAAGAAACCAGCATGTAAACAGAGATTATTAATTACCTTCATCGAAGTAAACACAAATGGAATTAAGATGTGTGGAGTATTCCTGTTTTAGTCACATTATTGAAGTGCATTATAGACATGTACACACCTTAATCACACTATTAACATCGTGTGGGAGTTTTCACCGCGTTTTGTGACAGGACATATACACACGGCAGTGCTCGACCGCGTGACGGCAAATAAGAGAACACGGCTGCGTCCGAAACCGCGTACTTACCTACTATGCAGTAGGTAAGTATGCGGTTCGGGACGCAGCCCACGGCTTCAAGCAGTCGTCTTTTTGCACGTGACTAATAATTAACTGCAGTTGAAGCTTTCGTAAAATTAAAACTGAAACACCTAAAACTGTATACGGCTCCATAACGAAGACGAACTGAATGTCGATACGTGAAATTCTGGAGGGACGTCGGACGGCGTGGCGCGGTGACGTAATGTTAGTGCCGTCAATCGATCTATGTTCTATAACATGTAAAACAGGAACATGAAAGCAGTATTAAACTCAACTCATGTAAACACCTTAATCAGGATATTGTCTTCTTCAGGATAAGGTCATTCATTGGATTACTGCTGTCCATGTGAACGTAGTTTATGATTATAACTATTCAGCATATAGTGCACTATTGTGGGGTCTGGAACTTGCTTGAAAACATAGTGGTGTACTTTCGGTTGTCTTCTTTTTTTCTTTTTTTAAATCCCATAATGCAGCATGATAGGCAGTGTGATAGGCAGTAACCCATAATTGATTAACAAAATACCCATAATGCTTTAAGTCTTTTAATTTGAAGGATACAGTGAGCGAATATGGCAATGCTCGTTATGACTCCTCAGATTTCTTACAAATGGAAGGAGTGGATTAACTGCTTAAAAGTGATTTTTATAGTGGCACACCGTCAGTTTATAGTTACTTTGGTTACTCGATTGTCCTTGTAGGTTGTCCATACAACTGATAGCGGGTTATGTGTACTTATGAGATGGAACATCACCACCGCTGGCGAATCTGTACGAAATTGTTTACATCAATCACCAAATCTGTTCCCTGAAATAGTGTCCTATCTAGTGCGTCTGAAATGCTCAGTGTAGGGAACGACTTTAGAGTCTGGAGAGTGTATTCTGGCACAGTGAGACTGTGGTCAGTAACCGTTTAATCCAGGTCAGGGCCTGGGTGAATTCAGAACTTATCCTGGGAACACTGCGTGAGAGGTGGAAATATACCCTGAACGGTATGCCAGTCCATAACAGGCCAACATGCACGCATGCGTTCAGGCCTAGAACGATTTATCATGGCCGATCCAACCATATGCATGTTTTTGGGAGGTGGGAAGAAACCAGATGGGAGGAAACCCATGTAGACATGGGGAGAACATGTTTGAAACTCCCCACAGACAGTAACCCAAGGTTATGATGGTATTAACTCCGGTTTCCTCCCCCAGTCCAAACACATGCATGGTAGGCTGATTGGCGTGTCTAAATTGTCCGTAGTGTATGAATGGGTGTGTGAGTGTGTGTGTGTGATTTTGCCCTGCGATGGACTGGCACCCTGTCCAGGGTGTACCCCGCCTTGTACCCGATGATTCCTGGGATAGACTCCAGGTTCCCCGCGACCCTGAAGAAGGAATAAGCGGTAGAAGATGGATGGATGGATGAAATGTATTCCAGAAAGAATTAATCTGCAGTGCAAAACTGCTGGTTATCACAAATTTCAGTGAAATTAACTTAAACATTCGTATTACTCAGCCTCTGTGAGATCTATAATTGCCTGGAAAAAGGCTGCAAACAGTAGATGTGTAAAAGGGAGTATGGATAGTGTGTACACAGTCAGTAAGGTGCAGAAAGCAGACATATCGAGAAGTGAGTACACAATTTTCCCCCTTCAGTGTCTTTCTGCTTTAAGTGCATGGAAAATAACCTATTTCTCCTGATGGTCCATTTAGTCACGCGGTCAGGTTACACTTTACTGTTCATTTGCCTGTGTGTGTTTGGTGAGGTGGACTTTAGAACACGGTCAGTTGAACCCCCGTTACATCCACTTGATGGCCAACATGATTGTGACAACTACTGTTTAACACTGACCTTCATGTGACCCCAGTCTGTGGTTCCCTGTAATGAGGTGCTCTTCCTCCACTACGAGGCCCTGTACATTTTCACCAGGAACTTTGCAATACATTTGTAGAAACTCAGTAGATGACCTGGGCACACAGCTGGTTTCCCGCTTCCCACAGGATGTGGTAGAGAAGTTATAACAAGATGTCTCTGGCTTGATGCCCTATTATCGTTTATCCTCCGCAGTAACTTTCCATTATTATCAGCGGTAGCTCATCTCCAGCTCTGTACTTCACTTTCCATTTGCGCCTTTGTGTCTGTGCCTTCACTTTTTGACTCTTACTATTCTCAGTTACTCTTTAGCTTTCTTGGTGTCTGTAACCTATTATCTGTCCATCACTGGGATGCCCTGATATGGGAGATCTGGAGTGATACCAATATTATTGATGTTTGATGACCTGCATTATTGTCGGTGCAAAAAAAAAACGTTATAATTTCAAACATTACTTTTCCATCAAAAAGATATTTCACAGAAAAATGTTTGTGATTTGTTTGTCTGTTACGTAATATGTTACTTTCTATACTGACATACAAACATAATGGGACTGGTGATGCTACTGAGACGCTCCCTGGTTTGTTTATATATATATATATATATATATATATATATATAAGTAAAATTAATTCTTACAGGTCAAATCTGTTCTGATTGGTGGACTTAATGGACTTCCTCATGTTGTTTCCTTTAATTCATCAATGTGTCTGTTGTCCTTTCTCATTTCAGCTTCTATCCAAATCTCATCTGTTCCTAATCTCCTACTCCCTGATTTAATAATCTGTTATTTCTCAGATCACAGGGAGTGCTCTCTCTCTTTCTTTCTCTTCCTCATGCTCTCTCTCTCTCTCTCTGTGTGTGTGTGTGTGTGTGTGTGTGTTGTGTGTGTGTGTGTGTGTGTGTGTGTGTGTGTGTGTGTGTGTGTGTGTGTGTTGTGTGTGTGCGTGCTGATGGGAAGCAGCAGACAGCAGGCTGGCTGCTGAGAGGTGTTGCCAGGCAGAGCACTCAAGAGGCAATAGAGGGAGGGAGGAGGTAGAACAGAGAGAGACTGAGAGAAGTGTGTATGTGAGGGGGAGGGGTAGAGCTGGCAGGCAGCCTGACTAGAGAGCCATACAAGCTTCCCATATTAAAAGGTTCGGAGAATAAGCACTGCACCCAGCCCTTCCTCTACTCCACATCCCTGTTATACCCAAAACCATCAGCATGCAGTACTACACATATCCTCAAAAAAAAAAAAAAAATTGCTGTTTACACTTCAAATTCACATTCATTCGGGATGTTTCAAATGCATCCAGGCCTTCTTATAGTCCAATGAAAAATGTTTCTCATAGTCAAACTCATTTCTCAAAATAACAGCATGATACCAGTGATTTTTAAAGGTCTGTTATACCTGAAGAAGCTGTTGGGTTGTAATACTGCTTGAATCAAAGGACATTGGTAGGTGATGCCTTGCGTTCCACAAGAACGTGGCGTTAAAACTGGATTTGAATATACAGGGGTATGGTGGCTTAGTGGTTAGTGGTCGCACCACATGGCTCCGGGGTTCGAGTCCCACCAGGGCCGTGTGTGTGTGGAGTTTGCATGTTCTCCCCGTGCTGCGGGGGTTTCCCCCGGGTACTCCGGTTTCCTCCCCCAGTCCAAACACATGCATGGTAGTCTGATTGGCGTGTCTAAAGTGTCCGTAGTGTATGAATGGGTGTGTGAGTGTGTATGTGCCAATCCAATCACAATCACACTCATCATTCATACCCTGCCTTGTGCCCCAGATAGAAGATGTATGGATGGATATGAATATACAGTATATATTTGGTTGAAGACTCACATCACTTGTCT